>PVJI01002827.1:0-136989 GCA_004026765.1 Micronycteris hirsuta
GCTGAGGAGATTTACACATTCTAGTTTATTGAGTAGGGACTTGTACCAAGTTCCAGTTGTTTAGCCATACACTTTTCCTTTCTAATTTTTTATTTATTGATTTGAGAGAGAGAGAAACATCAGTTTGTGATTCTGCTTATTTATGTATTCATTGGTTGATTCTTGTATGTGCCCTGACTAGGAATCGAACCCACAAGCATGGAATATTGGGACAATGCACTCACCAACTGAGCCACCCAGCTAGGGCTTACTTTTTCTTTTTTCTTTTTTTTTTTTAATTATTTTATTGTTGTTCACTTACAGTTGTCTGCATTTACCCCCACCCCCAACCCCAGGCCAACCCCCCTCCCTCCCTTGCTTCTACCCTCCCCCTTGGTTTTGTCCATGTGTCTTTTATAGCAGTTCCTGAATATCCTTGTCCCCATTCTCCCTTCCCCCCTCCCCTCTGGTTACTGCCAGATTGTTCTAAATTTCAATGTCTCTGGTTCTATTTTGTTTCTCTGGTTGTATTTTGCTTGCTTACCTCACAAGCGTCTTGGCTGTGGCTGATCTGAGTTCCCCGGTAGCTGATCTGGCCTTGGTGCCTTCTTTCATGAGTCCTTATATTAAACCCCTTAACATTTCATATAGTAAAGGCTGCGTGATGATGTACTCCTTGAACTTGACCTTATCTGAGAAGCACTTTATCTGCCCTTCCATCCTAAATGACAGTTTTGCTGGATAGATTATTCTTGGTTGTAGGTCCTTGCTTTTCATGATTTGAAATATTTCTCTCCAGCCCCTTCTTGCTTGGAAGGTCTCCTTAGAGAAATCCGCTGACAGTCTTATGGGAATTCCTTTGTAGGTAACTGTCTCCTTTTCTCTTGCTGCTTGTAAGATTCCTTCCTTATTCTTGACCTTGGGTAATGTTACTATGATGTGCCTTGGTGTGTTCCTCTTTGGGTCCCGCTTCTTTGGGGTTCTCTGAGCTTCTTGGATTTCCAGGAAGCCTGTTTCCTTTGCCAGATTTGGGAAGTTCTCGTTCATTATCTGTTCAAAAATACGTTCAATTTCTTGGTGTTCCTCTTGTCCTTCTGGCAGCCCTATGATCCGGATGTTGGGTCGTTTACAGATGTCTCTGAGGTTCCTGAGTCCCTCCTCATTTTTTTGAATTCTTGTTTCTTCCCTCTGGTCCACCCCATTGGTTTGAGTCCCAGCTTCCTTTTTTTCCCTATTGGTTCCCTGTAAATCTTCCTCCATTATCTTTATTGTATTGTTCATTCATTCAACTATTTCTTCCAGTTTTGTGAGCATCCTGATTACCAGTGTTTTAAACTGGGCATCTGTTAATATGGCTATCTCTTCATCCGTTAGTTGTAATTTGTTCTGATCTTTCATTTTGGCCATTTTCATTCTTTTTTATCTCAGCGCACCTGTCAGAGTCTTAGGTGTTTGTCGGGGCCTGGCAACCTGGGTCGCTTTTTTGTGACGTTTCCTCTGGGGGCGGGGCCTGGGAGGGAGCAATGGTGTCTGCCATTCACCGCCACTCCCTATCACCCTTTGCTCCCCAGTTCCCCACTGCCTTTTCCGCCAGTTTCGGCCCTGCTGGTTCCCACTGGCCTCTCCGGTTACGCCGCCGGCCTGCGAGGTTCACCCGTTGCTCGGGGTCATGCTTTGTTTAGGCGCTCCCGGGGTGAGTTCGTCCGGGCAAACTGCCTCTCACTCCGCTCCTCTGCTCGGTTCTGCCCCGCTTACCGGCCTGGATGTCCGTCCTCTCCAACTTCCTGGGTGTCGGACTTCCCTTCAGTTCGTTTCTGTCCGTTCTGGTTGTTTATTTTTTGCTATTGAGTTCGTTGTTTAAACTCTCTGGTTGTGAGCAGTGGTGCAGTGCATCCACCTACGCCGCCATCTTGGCGGAAGTCTCTAGGGCTTACTTTTTCTTTAAGAAACAAAGTTTTTATCATTTCTCTGTGTCAAGGTATTGTCCCCCGCAAAAAAAATTGTGATGAGTTTTATACCTGTTATACATATTTAGAGGCTCGTCTTACTTAGGTTTGTCTCAAGCCCAACATAATTTGCTGTCTTTCACTTCTTAAGATCCGACCAGAAGCACAAGTTTCCAAATGTTCATTCCCACACATTAAAAATTGGATGTTTAGTCATTAGTGAATGCCTGTTTTTCCAAAGTTCTACCACCTGTCAAATGTAAGATTCGTACATAGGGCAGCAACTTAGATCTCTTGAGTTAAACAGAGTTTATAGCTAGGTCCCCCTGGAGATAATCCGGGGCCTTTTTCAGGGCACATTTGTCCCAGGATCTGCACCTGGGTCTGCGAGACCAGGGCTGGAGGGTGTCAGGAGAGGAGCGGTGCCAGGCTGGAGAGACCCAGGTGGGAGGTGGGTGAACAGAGAAAGGCAAGGCCTGGTCCAGGCAGATAAGCCGCTGCTGCTGACCCACAGGAAGTGAATGAGTGAGCTCTCTTCATCAACAGTGCAACAGCCTCCACTCCCCATCATTGTGCACTTTTTCCTCACATAATTTCTTAAACTGAGATATTTGTATCCATACAATTTACCCTTTTAAAACTGTACAAGATAAAGTTTTTAGTATATTTGTAAAGTTGTGTCAACATTAGCACCACCTAATTCCAGAGCATTTTCATGAACCCAGAAAAGAAGCCCCGTCCCCATTAGCAGTCACTTCCCCTAATCTGCTGTGTGCGGCAGCGGCGGCAGGACCACTGCCAGCGGCCCAGTGCTGCGCCTCTCATCCGGTTGTCACATTTCCTCTTGTGTCTGAAATTCAAAAATTCGAGGGAGGAAACTTAATATTCCAACTAAGATCAGATGCTCATTCCAGGCTGAGCCAGGCGGGGTATGTGGGGTTGCTGGTTTGTGTAAAACTGTATTCGTCCTCCGCCATAGCCGTTTGTGAGCGATGGGGTTAGTCCCAGAGGTCTCCTCAGCGGTAAGTTGGCCAGACCCTTACGGCATTAGTGATGAATTTGAGAATGAAAAGATTAGGACTCAGTACCTTCCTGTGACTGCTAAAATAGTGATAACACAAGTGGCAGTTTGGAAGTCTTAACATTTAAAACTGCTCCCTTGCTGCCTTTTCTGCATGTCATTTACATAGATCTACATACATTAGAACTTGGTTTGTCTTCCTCTTCTGCATCAGGCTTATGCTAGTTTATTTTCTGTAGGACTGCCTTCTCTTTACCCTTATTCTCATCTAAAGTGGTCAAGAAGATTATAGAATTGCACACCTGAAACTGTATAATTGTATTAACCAATGTCATCCCAATAAATTCAGGTTAAAAAGTAAATAAAAAATAAAATGGCCAAGAAGAAGGTAATACCACTTAAACACAGAATTTTAGAATGCTGGAGGTAGAAGAGGCCTTAGAGACTCTTTATATCTTACAACAATTTCCCTTGGCTTATTGACCTCATGAGTCGCTCGTTTGGTGTAAGGTCTCCGTGGTCAAATAAGTTTGGAAACTGCTGCGTACAACTGTACGTTCTCTTCTTGGACACTTGGTGCAGGTGAGCCTGTTAAGGGGTCTGGGAAGAAAACTATCAATTCCCTCGACTCATTTACCAAGGAACCCTTTTATCCTTCTGAGCATGCCAAGTAGTAATGTTCCATGGGGCATACTTTGGGAAATATTCCAACGATCTTGTTTTATGAATGAGGAAATAAAGTTCACGAAGAGACCGTGGTTATGATTTTCCAGAGCTAATGCCAGGAAGAATTAGCACTCATTTCCAGTTGTTCCTGGTAGTTTGTGTTGGCCGAGTGCTAATGAAAGTATAGTATCTCCCCCTCTCCCTCTTACGTAATTCACTCATTCACCTGAAACAAGGTTCGTCTTAGTACCCGGGGCATCTTAGGTAACATCACAAATGTGAGCTGGAGCACAAGTTAAGCAGGAAGTTTGGGAATTTCTGCTGTCAACTTTCTTTTCTCTAGATAAGACTCAAGATGCAGATATCTTGGACTAGCAACTCAGATGTACATCAAATAGCTGACTTTCCAAAATGATAAACTACCCTGTAAAGTTCCAACAGATCAAAATGTTGTCTTCTCTCAATTTATATAGTAGTTACATTCCTGAAGAATTCATTGTATGAGTATATTTAAATACCATAAAATACTTTTACTGAGCATTTAGTATATGATAGCGCTTATATCTGAGTGCTTTACATTAATTAAGTCATTTACTCTTCAGAATAATCCAATTTAGGTATGATTAATGTCTGCATTTTACACAGGAGGGAATGAAGACCGGAGATAAGAAACTTGTCCAACAACCAGTAAGTGGCAGTAGATGACCCCAGGCAGCATGACTCCAGAACTGGTGCTCACATGTTCTGTGACTGTCCTCTGACGGACTCAGAACTGAGTCACTTGGGCCTTTGCGACGCGATCGCGGCTAACAGAAGGCTGCTTCAGGTCCTGGGAACTTGATGCCCAAAAGACTTCCTCCCTCCAGCTTATTTACTGTCTACCCTGGAGGGGACGGAACAGTGAGAGGAGTGTTTGGGGCTCACCCGGGACCCAGGCGCCCTGACCTCTCAGGGCCTGCTGGTGTGAACTCTTCGGAGAGCAGAGACAGAAAGCAAGCTTGGCTTCCTTTTTACCCTTCCTCATGTTCCATTATCTTCTGCCAAAAACACAGTCCAACCATGAACTACGCTATCCAGCAACTTCCCATAATATACACAGACCTGAAAAAAGCAGGGAACGGAGAAAAACTGATGAAGGACAAACACCTTCAGGGCTGCCAGGCTGGGGAATGAGAGTCTTGGGGCTTTCCTCCTGCCCCGCAGCCTGACTGGGAATTGTGTCTTCCTCTGAGAGTGATTATTCTGATAATTAGATGGGCCTCTGGGTTGCAAAACCCAATTATCTTTGCTCCATTCTCTGAAAGGGAATTCTGACTCGGTGTTCCCTCCTTGGGGTGACTCAAAATGACATTCAGGATTGATGCTCTGGGGTCTGTTCCAGCCCATTGCTCATCGCCCCGTGGTTTATTTGCCCTCAGCAAATCTGCTCCAAATAAATTCCAGGTTCTCTGAGGTTTAGTGTTTAATAATAATATAACCAACATTTATTAAGGCCTTATTGTATGCCAGGCAAATGCTAAGTTTTCTGGATTCATTATATCATTGGTAACACCCCTGTGAGATCAATGTGCTCATTCAATGTGTTTACAGATATGAAAATTGAGGTCCCAAAGTTTGCATTTAGATGCCCAGGTCAAACAGCCAGTAAAAGGTAGAACGGAGTGCAAGCCCAGGCTGCCTTGTGGACAGCTGGGCAGTTGAAAGGCACTAATTAAAGCCTGCCCAAGACTGTCCTTGAGGAAGGGTTGAACTGTTACGGATATACTGGGACACACTTGGCTTCCCAGGACCCTGTTTCCTTAAGCACTGGACTTTCTTCCACTCTAATTCTCTGGGGTCAACAGGTATTCAGTTACTCGGGGGGCAGCCAGAGAGATCTTTCTGAAGTACAAGTCTGCTGAGATCCAGTCCCCAGCTAGCATTTGTTCAGTGGTTTCCTGTGGTCTGTAAGGTAAAGACCGGGCTCCTTCACAGGACACACAAGGCCATGTGTGTCCCCACCTGGACCCCGCCTGACTTGTGTAACTGTCTTTCCCATACCTTTCTTACATGCCCTGAGAACGTCATGCCAACTCCAGATCCCCTGCATGCTAGTTCTTGCCTCACTCCTTGGTCCATTCTGTTTCTTATGCCTCAGGTGCCGCCTTCCCCCCTTCCCCACCTGTGCATCTGCTAAGCTTTTATTCTTCCTTCAGGACTCTACCTAAGTGCCACCTCGTTGAAAAGCCTTTCCTGGTTTCTCCAGGAAAGCTAGTCCTCACTTCTCCAGGACTAGATACCGTAGTTCACGTCTGACGTCAATGGAGACTGTGAGCCCCTGAACATATCAGTCACTTTTTTAAAAAGTTGTGATGAAATTTACCATCTTAACCGTTTCTAAGTGTGTGGTTCGGTAGCATTTTTGTATACATCCACATGGCCATGCTCCCGTCACCACCATCCCTCCGCAGAACTCTTTCATCTTGCAAAGCTGGCTCTCTGTACCCACTAGCTCTCTGCTCCTCCCTCTCCACAGCCCCCAGCAATGACCATTCTGTCTGTCCCAGTGGCTGGGACCCCTTAGGTACCTCATTCCATTCACTTGGATATTCCCCAAATCTAGCACATTGCCTTGCACAAAGTAAGTGCTTAATAAATGTTTACTGAGCGAGCACATGGAGTCTTCTACTGACATGAACCCATCTTTTGAATTTCTTTGTACCTGCCTTAGTAGTAAGTAGGCATTTTAGATCTTAAACTGGAAATCCTGGGACTTCCAAACTCTTCCAGGTGTCCCAAGAGCAGAAGTTGTCCGGACAGGTTCTCTCCCACTTGGAAATGCCTAAAATTTTTGTTGCAGTGTGTTGTAGACATGCTGTCACCAAAGCAGGCGGGACAAGAAGTCCTGAGGCAGAGTGACAGAGTGAATATTGATGTGTAGCCAGAACCGTCTTTGTTTCAGAGCTTGGCTTCTCCCCTCCACACCTCATCCATGTAGATCTGTGCGTGTCTCACACGTGTGCCCCTGAGTTTCTCCCATTTGGGCCGGGCGTTCTGCCGTGATCCCAGCTAACTTAACCCCAGAGACAGCTGCATCTTGGTTGCCTACAACTTCCTCTGTGTTCAGAATTGCCCTTCACATACACGTGACTGACAACAAACTTTTAAAATATTTTGGGAAAAAGTAAAATTTGAATTTGTGGACCAAAAGTGATTTTGACCCTGTCTCCTTTCTGGAAAATGAAAACCTGGTTGCTAAAAGTTTAGAAAGTTCCAAGAATGTAATAGGTTATGTCCAAATTACATCACTTGTAACTGGCACTTAGATTTTTCGAAGGCAAAGTCGTAAGAGTGATCTCTACATCTGAAACCATGGCGTATCTCTTACTAAGTCTTCTATCCAGTGCTTTTTCCTAACTTCCTGAACTACTGTCAGTCACCTGGAGAGTGTAAACAGAAATAAAATTTTAAAAAAAATGAAGTCCTGAGCCTCCGTCCCTAAGATTCTGATTCTAGGGCCCAGGCATTTAAAAAGTTCCCCAGGGGATTATAATGTGCAGCGAGGGTGGAGCACTGCTGCACCGGAGCAGCAGAGTCGGGGCTGTGCAGGCGTACCTGTGAGTGGGCCGGTGCTTTTTTCCAGTTCGGTCCACAGCATCTGTTAGCACGTCGTGCAGCCCCTACCAGGGCCTGTGATGTGTCAGTGACTCTGGTTTCCTCTGGCCTTTGGTCTAGTTCTATAACCTTTTGTTCCTGAAGCGTCTGGCTCAGAGCATTGAATTCCACTAAGTGATAGCCCTAAGGAAAGTGTCCTACTGCTTCACCTGTGGCCAGCTCAAGCTCCACCTGAGGCTGTGTGACCCAGGTGAGCCAGGGGTGGGGCCAGGCCCTGCAAGTCCACAAAGGAAACCCAAATCTTGCCAGCAACTAGTAGGCTGGTGGCTGCTCCCTCTCCTTCATAATCAGACCCATCTACATAAGTAGCTTTGATGGTGCAGGAAAAGGGTCAGATTCTCTCCATAGCTTTCTTTTGCATATTGAATTTCCCCCAGACACATATTCAAAAGCAAGACTTGCAGAGTTAGATCTAACAGACAGAGGTTTGAATTCTAGCTGTGCCCTTGAGCAAATCACTGAACCTTCGCAAATCCCCTTTCCCTCCTTTGTAAACTGAGCCTAATAACACCTACCTCACAGGATTAAATGAGATAGTGTGTGAAGGGCTAGCACAGTGGCTCAAACATGGTAAATATGCAATACATGGTAGTAGTGAGCCTTTCGCTGGCACCATCTAATCCCACATGGGAGACCTTAGGTGCAGAAAGGGAGGGAGCAGGACTATATTCCTCAGCAGGGTGTCTGCATGGAGAGCTTCAAGGGCCAGGGAAAATGAAGCCCTTGCCCCAAGACGTGATAAAGGGATACAGTCTGAAAGCTGGGATTGTAATCACCTTTAAGGGAAAAAGCTCCCAATTTCTCCCACAAGCATCAGCCTGCTGTCTTTGCACATACTCCGGCCATTTTTCCTGCCTTCTTTGTTCTATTTCCGTGCCTGTGCGGGTGCAGGAAGGCTGCTGCCTTCCTCAGGTTACTATTTAAAGCCATTCCGAAAGATGCTGCTACCGCTGCTCCTAGCACCAGAGCAGTCCCTGTTTTTGTCTGCCACGGAGCTGGCTGCAGCCCCCGTCAGCGCTGTCTGACACCGGGAAGCTTTGGGTAGGGGCCCCAGCGCGATCTAGCCTAGGGGCACGCACAGTTAGGTGCGACTCCCCTTGCCTGCCTTTCGCGTAGGCCCCTAAGCTGTCACCCCTCTGAGGGGCTAACCGGCTCTCAGTCTTTGTCCCTAACCTGCCCAATCCCTGTAGCACTTTTGGCACTTGATCAGTTAAAATTTTTCCCTTACTCTTCAGTGAAAGTCAGGCATGATTCCCCGCCCCCCGTCTCCAGTTTTCACTTGAGAGACGCACCCTCCCCGCCCCCGCCCCCCGCATTTACCAGCCGGACACAAGCCAGAAAGGGTAAAAATGCCATTTATCTCTGGGTTGAGCAGAGAAAAATACTTTGGAAATAAAACGTTTTTGAAAAGCCCAGTAACCTCCAGTTAATAGTAATGCTACCCGGAACTTCAGCATGTTTGAGACCGTCTGTCAGGCATGGATAGAAATCTCCTAGACCTAAGTAATCCTGTCTTTCTTTGCTGACCTTCCCGACACTTTCAATGAAGTGGCTCAAAAGCCCAGTCTTTCTGTCTGAATCGGCGCTCATTTCTTTTTCATAGACCCATCAAAGTGAAGGTTCGGGTTGTATCAGTAAAGCATTTATCCTTCGTCAGGCCAGAGCTCCCTGAATGAGGTCCCGATTGTCTACCTCCATTCTGCTTCCTCAGTTTGTACCCTGCCTGTTACCTTGGAGAGGCTGCCCTCCTCCAAGACCTCAGAGCCAGGCTCCTGTCCACTGGCTCAGCAGAATCCCTCCGGGTGCTCTCAGCGCTGCGGGGCCGGTTCCCGGTGTTGGCACCCACTCCGGCCCTGACAGTGCGCGCAGGTGACGGCACGCCTATTTCCCTTCCCTTTTCTTCTGACTCCCCTCCGTGTATTCACTTTTCCTGACCACTCTTTTTTAGCTTCTGCTCTCTGTTTTCATCTTCAGAGTGTGCTTTTCCCCTCGTTTTCTTAACCCCCTGGTGTTAAACCCAGTTGCCTCAATGTTGGAGTAGTAATAGCAACGCTATTTTGAATTATATGTCACTTTGCTTATGATGGCAAAGGATTCTCACATGCTTTACTCCCCACTTCATAGTAGTGAAAATAACAACCACTTTGAGAGACAGAATAGCATAGTGGAGTAACGAAGAACATTGGCTCCCAGTCCGGCTGCCAGGGTTCGAATTTTGGCTCCACCCGTTACTAGCCCTGTGGCCCTGGGCTAATTGGAAATAATAATAGTACTCCTCTCTTTGTGTTATTGTGAGGATCAAGTTAGCATAGATAAAATGCCTGGAACCATACCTGCCACATAACAGGTATTATGTAAGGATTAGCTATTGTTATCATTCATTCATTCACCATTTATTTACTTATCAAAAATTTACTGCATGCCAGGCAGTGTTCTAGGCCTTAGTGATAGAAGAGTAACAGGTGTGACCCAGTCCTGGCCCTCAAAGAGATCACAGGATTAATGGGCAGACTGACAAACCACCTCTTAGTTAGCAGCCACCATCTGCAAGTCCTTGTGGTTGGATCTTTATAGACATTGATACTTAGAACAGCCTTAAATGGTGGCAGCGTTATTTCCATTTTACAGATGAAATCACTGGGTTCTGAGGGCTGAAGATTCCTTAGCTAGTAATTGGGAGCTCCAGGATTCATTCACCCAGTTTGCCCACCTCCAGACCATTAGGCTCAACTGCCCCCAAAGGATGGGAGCTCCTGACGGGCAGGCACTGGCCGGCATCACAGAATACTCGGCACACTAATCCTGCACATGGCCTCGGAGCTGTTGGCTGAGCTGTGCTCTGTTGATGACCCTGACCCTCTGCCCCATTCCTAGTCTCATCTGTTCACTCTTAACTTCCCTCGGCCACCAAATCATTCATCGGTTTTAACACTGGGGCACAGCAGTCAAAGCAAGCATTCTTAGAAGTTGGCTTTCAGTTTTCTGTCAGGTTCATACTACACCGAATGGTTATTCCAACGTGTTTTAAACAGAACTAATCAGATGCTGGGGTTTCCTCCTCTTCTGATCCCAATCTAGAGGATGTTTCTGTGTGCCAGGCCACTCCGCAGCCGCTAACTCCAGTCCACCTCCTCCTCTGTGGCTGCCCCTGCTTTTTATGTCAAAGTCTAACTTCCCTGTTTGTCTTCTGTTTCTGTTTTTGTGCCCAGTACTTATTTATTTTCTTAGCCACAAAGGGAGCCACAATTGGTGATTGATAGGATTGTATGGAATTTAGTTTTCTTTCTTTCTGACCTTTTTGCCTCATCTATTGGTGCTACAGAAGATTGAATTTCTAAGTAGGTGTTAGCATTGAACTTTTTTATCCTTTTATATTTGGCAACCTATTTCTCCTTAAATACTAAGGAATTACAGGTGGAAAATCCTTGGCCGGGTCATATCTTTCCCAGTTCTTATTTCTGTAAATGTCTGTGACCATTTGCGTTGTGTCTTGTTGATCTCCCATAATAATAATTTCATTCACCTAAGTTTCATTTGTAAAATCACCTTGATGTACAAATGACTTTTTAACTATTAAAATCATTTTTATGTTTTTTTTAAGATTTTGTTTATTTTTTAGAGAGGGGAAGGGAGAGAGAAAGAGAGGGAGAGAAACATCAATATGTGGTTGCCTCTCGTGCCCCCCTTCCAGGGACCTGGCCTGCAACCCAGCCATGTGCCATGACTGGGGATCGAACCGGCAACCCCTTGATTCGCAGGCTGGCACTCAACCACTGAGCCACACCAGCCAGGGCTATTAAAATCATTTTTAATGTAACCGAATTTTCCAGTTACTAAATGTCTTTACTAGTGGTGCTTATATTACAGAGGTGGTTTGACTAGAGACTTTTTTTTCCTTCCTCTATTTTCCAGATATCCTGGGTTGTGGTTATACTGCTTTTATAATCAAATAAATAAATAAATTTAGGAATTATTCAAAGAAGAAAGACATTGGCCATCTATTGCTCTTTTTGATCTTAACTCAGATACAATAACCACTTCGGGGATGTTCCAGGCCAAGCTCATTGAAAGAGCCGAACACCACTTCCCTGCTATTCCATTGAAAGTGCACCTGTGTGCCTAAGGCGGTCTTCTGTTCTCACTGTTCCCTTTTCAGTAGGGCCTGCGTCCTCTCCTCACCTGGTCTTTTCTAAGCCACATCTAACCTTAAAGATTCACCCTTGTCCCTGAAGCATCTGCATTGCGTGCTTTAGGGAAGCAGCGCCTGGAGAGGGAGGGGAGGGAGAGAGGAAGTGTGTGAGTGCTCGTCCACGCACATCTGCTGGGCTCCCACACTGTACATTCTTTTAATAAAGCACCTGAACCCCACCTTTTCCCAAAGAGTTTTCACACTGCAAACCTTGGTATTTCTTTAAGATATCCCTGCCCCACCCCCACTCATCTCTGTACCCCACTCCACATTTGCTCGGAGTCCTTGGGCCTTGATGAGCAGAGGGATGAAGAGCAGGTGTGTTGAACTCTTAATGAGAGGTTTCCTCTGTGGGATTGCCTGTATCCTGCCCACCACAGAAGCTCCTGTGAGTAACTTTACCTTTGAACTCTCCTTGTATTCAGCCCCTGATCCACCGGATTTGGTAACAATCCCTGGCTGGCAGGAAGCTTTGATCCCTGGGGAGTCCAGAGGAAGTCCTGTGATGTGTGGGATCCCCGGGGTTACAGGGATTGGAGGGAAGCGTACCAGTGGGTTGCTCAGGTAGACCCATTAATTAAGAAGGAGGCTTTGCCTAACATTCAGTTACCTTAAAAAGGAGATCCGGTAACTGATAACAAGGAGCTCAGCATCCCTCAGGTATGAAGTGGCGTTTGCACAAGCGTTATTGTTAGTTTAAGGGCACGGCAGGGCTGAGGGGAATACTCCTCCCTGCACCAGCGAAGTTCTGAGGAAAAGCCCACCTTGCTGTGAATGTTAGGGGGCTCTAGGATCAAAAAATCTCTACGATAGTTTTGACGAGGTGAAAGACTGCTCTAGGAAAAAAAGATGACTTTGTAATAAACAGTAGGAACTCTAGAAAGTCTGTGAGACACTTTGGGGTATAATGCCTTGGAGAGAACGTTAGGAGACTGGTCTTTAAACTGCATTTGCATAACAAGCAGGCCCGGTTTGTTCCTCCTCTGCATTTATGTGGTTGCTTGCAGATGAGGGGACTCCCTGAAGCTTCCCCAAGCCACTCCTTGGTGCCACCCATTGGCTGCAAATGAAAGAGTGAAGGCCCTTTCCATGGTATCTAGATGTTCTTCCCACACCCACTTCCACAGGCGGAAGTCACTTCCTCTGCTTCCACAGACTCCTCTCTCTCTCTCTCAGTGGGGGCCATGTTGTCTGAGGCGTGACTGCCTCCCCAGAGGGCAGGGTTTGTGCATTATTCATCATTTTATCACCAGCACACTGCCTGGGCACGACGCAGACCCTTTACAACAGTTACTGAATGAGTGAGTAACCCTGAGGAAGTAGCTACGGGGAGTCACCTCTTTCCGGAATCATCCTTCTGTTTCCACACTGCCAGCCTGGAGGGAAGAAGGGTACTTGGGACAGGGCCACAGTCAGTCAGATGCCTGGTCAGGAGACCCATCTCCCATGTGTCTCAGCAGCTTTTTGAGAAAACCCAGGGGACAAGCACGCAGCAGGGACGGGGCAGCATCTTTGGCAGGTTTTGCCCGCCACTTACTGTGACACTGGGCGAGGAGCTCTGAGAATTGTCTGCAAGGCCGACTGCATAACGTGTGGGGCCCCGTACAAATGAAAATGCAGGGGTGCAGGGTCCCTTGTTCAAAAAAGTGCTGAGGTGGTGTCCACAAAAGAACATCCAGACTAAGAAGAATTCTTACAAGAGGTTTTCTGAGCCAAACCGATGACAACCACTGGGAACAAAATCTCAACGGGTTGAGAGAATGCTCTGGAGAAGGGCAGTGTTGCACCTTATTTTATACATTAGAATCAAAGGGGGAGACGTAAGGGGGCTGCGTGAAATCCGCTGGTGGTAGCTTAGGGAGGTGGGAGTGAGCAACGCGGGGCAATCTCTGAGCCTGGATAAAAAGTAAAGCGGAGAGACACATGTGTCTCTTCCATAGGTGAGCAGGGGACAGTTGACAGTTAACATTTACAGCACAGAGAGATGCTGGGTGGGCTCTGGTGCCTGGGGTTGGGCCTTTGGGGGGTCTGCACGAGAAGAGTACTCTGACATTTCCAAGGTATGTTATCTTCGATGCACAAAGACAGTAAACAATGTCAGAGTTAAAGATCAACCTTCGTCAAGGAAGCTACAGGCCTAGGACATGACTGCCCACCGTAACACGCTTTCAGTTAGAAATTCCTGCGTTCCAGCGCCCCTGTGTTGTTACGTTGGTCTCTGGGTTTGTAGGGCCCACCATGCAGGCATCCCCTGAGTTTTTCAGGTTGAGTATGTGGCCCCTTTTTCATCCATATGGTTTTAAAATAGAGTTTTTTCCTTTCTTCCACAATCCCTCTGTCTCTCAATTTGTCATGGTATTTTTTATTTGAAATTAATTTTGTTCTAAGTAAAGAAAAATGTAAATGTTATTAGCATGAATTTTACTGTTCATCTTTATATTGTGCAATGCCAATTTTATTTTTTATTTTTATTTTTTAAACATTTGATTTATTTACTATTAGAAAGAGGGGAAAGAAAGGGAGAGAAGCGTCAGTGTGTGAGAGATACATCGATTGGTTGCCTCTCACATGCCCCCAACTGGGGACCTGGCCTGCAACCCAGGCATGTGCCCTGACTGGGAATTGAACTGGTGACCTTACAGTTCACAGGCCAGCACTGAATCTACTCAGCCACAACAGCCAGGGCAACAATGCCAATTTTAAATGCAAGTATAAGAGTGTTTAACTCATATGTGGAACCTCCAAAATTACACCATTTGTATTCCGTAGCTTGTACATGCATATGTATTTCCTGAGCTGAACAGTGGAGACTGCACGAAACTAACGCAACTGTTTTATTTCACTTCTTGACACGTGCATGTTCTGTCAGCCCTCTTTACCTTCGATTTATTAGTGAGTGAGAATGGACTGAAAGGAGTAAGAGTCTGGGTTGTCCTGTTTCCTTCTGTGTCATCGTTTTCAGTGTAAATAAATGGTTGGCTGAAACAGGGAAGCAACCTGGAGGATACATGGAGTTTATTTCTCGCCCATGTTTCTTAGAAAACCATTGCCTTCTGGTTGAAGCAAGTTCTGGTTCGAGTGGAAAGTGCTGCCCCTCCAGGCTGTCGGTGCCTCCGTTTGCTCAGTTGTAAACAAGACAAACACGCTCCCCTTCTCCTGGCTTTGAACCTTGCTGAGCTCCCAGCCGGTGCGGGTCCTGCAGAACTCTGTGCTGGTGGAGCGCGGCGAACGCTATATTCCAATGCTCCGGCAAAGCGCAGCGGACGTGTGTACGGGCCGTATCTCCTCTGCTCCCGCTCACGTTCCTCTGTCCCATTGGACTTCACATACAAAGCACAATTCAAAGATAAAATTAGTCAGAACTGTAAGATGACAATAGCATGGGGCCCTCTTGACGGCGGGTCCCTATATGACTGTGGAGATAACACACCCACGAAGCTGACTCAGGGTGTCTAGCGTTGTTTTAATAGATGTCCTTAAAATGTTTGGGTTTCACCAAGTGGGAGACTGGCCAAGAACAGTGTGTGTGCCTTCTTTTGTCCATAAGTATTTTTTAGGTGTCTGCCATGTGCCCGTTACTGTATAAGGACTACAGCAGTTGAACAAGGCAGGACGTGGCCTCGGTGTCAGTAGCACGTGTGACCAGTGAGGAAAACCTTTTAAAATTATACAATAAGTATTTCAGTCACAACTGCGATAGGGGCCACAGAAGAACTACAGATAGGGTGGAAAGGGGAAAGGCTCACTGTGGTGTTAAGGGAAGGCATCCCTGCAGAAGTGGCATTTTAGGCTAAGTGTAAGTAGGAGTTCTAGGTGAGGAGGAAGTGAAATACTCTCCCAGGCTCAGGGAGCGGCATATGCAAAGGCCCTGAGCTGGGAAGGCGCTTTGCTCAGACAAGGAAAGAAAGAAGGCCTGTACCACTGGAGCACAGGGGACAAGAGGGGGACCAGCCACATGGCCTGGGGGGCTTGATTTGATTTTTCTATACCTTCCTCCTTCCACTTCCTAGAACCCATGCTGATCAAGAACACAGAGGTGGAAAGGGCCCTTTCTCCATTCTTTAGCAAGCCCAGGATATGTGGTGCTGCGTACATGGTTCGCTTACGTGGGATGCGCAGGAGGCCCTGAGCCCAGACCGCGTCCTTGTTACCCACTGACGTAATTGTTCCCTTTGTGTATGTTCACCATCTCCAGTTTACTTCCTGTTCTTCAAATGTGGCCTCTCTTTCCTCTCGAACCTCTCATCTCCCTGCTCTCTTAGGACACTTAGCATGTTTTGTTTTGTGCCGTCTTTGTTTATGTGCATGTCTTACCTGTAAGCCTTTTAAGGGCAGGTTCTATATCTCTTTTTCCTGTGAAATGGCCTTAGGAAAAGCTTCATATAGGAGTTGACTCAGTTCAAGAAAGCTTATTTATTTTTTAATAGGTAATATATTCATAAAATTAAATACTAAAAATGTACAAAAGAGTATATAATTCTTCCCTTCCCTCCCCAGTTTCCCTCTCTGGAGGCAACTAGATTTTAAATGAATTTTTCCAGAACTGCTCCATGTTTATATTATATAGGCTATTACACATATTTATTACATGGTTTTAATGAAAAGCCAGAAAATGAAAGAATGGATGAATGTTTTCCTATTTCGTTTTTTCTGATCATCCTCCTTTTTAGAAATTATATATTGACACAGCCTTCAATGTACAGTAACTCTCAAAGTTCTGGTTGTTAGAGAAAAAAATTTAAGTCCATTTGAACCAATGATTGTCATAGATGCCTGCATAAAGTGATATAAACCCAAGTGGACGCATGCAGGTAGCATGATTAGTGAGTAGGAAGAACACAGCATAGCGTAGTGGCTAGGATTAAAAGCTCTGTCTTTTCATAGACAAAGAGCCCTTACAATCAATAAATAAAAGTTCAGTTATTCATACCAGAAAAACAGTCATATACTTTATGTATTTATTAGGAAGATGCAAATTTAAAATAGCACTATGCTACTTCTTACTTACAGGATTAGCAAAGATAAGGAGTTTACAATGCATAGTACAGATGGGGACATGAGGGAACAGATGAAAATGTAAATTCTTGCAGCCTCTCTGGCCTTATCTATCAAAAGTTTAAGTGTGCATTCCTCTTTGACCTAGAAATTCCATTTCTAGATATTTGTCCTATAGATACATTTGTACATGCCTGCAAAGACTTAGGTATCAAAATGTTTATTGCAGCAATATTTGCAATAGCAAAATATTAAAAACACGACTTCAATGGCTTTCATTTGGGAGAGTGGGTAAATAAATTATATGATATACATCATGTGCAGTCATTTAAAAAAGGTTATTTCCAGCCCTGGCTGGTGTGGCTCAGTGGATTGAGTGCTGGCCTGCCAATCGAAGGGTCTCCCTTTTGATTCCCAGTCAGAGCACATGCCTGGGTTGCGGGCCAGGTCCCCAGTGGAGGGTGTGTGAGAGGCAACCATTTGATGTTTCTCTCCCTCTTTTTCTCCCTCCCTTCCCCTCTCTCTAAAAATAAATACATTTAAAAATAAAAAATAAAAAGTTATTTTCATATATGCCAGTCATACAAAAGACCTTCCAAGTATGTCAAGCATGGGGAAAGGGCATATATATATACTCATATATGCTCATAAACATCTAGAGTATTTCTCACAGTTAAGAACAATATCCTCTGAAAAGGGAAACTAGGAGTCTGGAGTCAAGGAGGGACTTATTTTTTCCAAGTATGATACTTTTTGCACTGTATTGCCTTGTCTGTATAAATAAGTACATAAGGACCGAGGCTCCACCATTTCTGTAGCTACGTAACCTTGGGAGTTACTTAGCCCTCTAGTTCTCTGTTTCCTCATCTGTAAAATGAGGCTAATAGCTTTCATTTCTATGACTGGCATAAAAATTAGATAATATGTGAAAAACACATAGTATATAGTACCTGACCCAAATATAGTAGTTTTTGAGACAAAGAACCAGGCCGGAAGTGACTTCGGAAGTAGCCACAGACAAGTTATATGACTCCTTGTGACCCAGTTGTCTTCAGTCCCTAGTTTGACCAGATGATCCTTAAGGCCCCTTTGCGTTTTTCTGTTCCTTTGAAACCTATTCCTTGCTAGAAGTTCTAGCTCCCAAGCCAGGAAGATTTTGGAGGAAACTAGGAGCTCCTGGGACTTCAAAGTAGTGGCAAGGGTAGGCATGACTGCTGAAGAAATAGCCTCCTGGGTTTCATAAGCAGATGCTTCTCCTGTGGGTGTCAGCGAGGGCTTTGCGGAGCACGAGAAGAAAATGCTGGTGATTGTGTTCTAGGAGCTACCACACCCGTGCTCCTGAGGTCCGTGCCATGCTTTGGGACCAAAGGAAGGAGTTTGGGATCTGTCCATGGGTCTGATGCTGAAGCAGAGCAGCAGCCCCAAAGGACAGCGTCGCGAGGAGTCTGGAGTGGGTGAGAAATCCAAAGGGAAGCCCCTTTCAGCACAGCTGCCACTGCCTCCGTCTCCAACCTGAGCGGGCGATGCATGATCTTCTTAGGGGAACATGTGAGTTTCCTCACAGAACTCCTCAGATGGGAGAAGGCAGTTTGCCCATCCTTGGAAATGTGCACACAGTAGACACATGGTCATGACTCTCTCTCGTACAGGTGCTGAGGGACGTCCTCAAGGATCTCTACCACCTGCTGAAGCACGTAGTGCGTTTGGAGCCTGATGACGTGGCCAAGCTCCATGCCCAGCTGGCCTTGGAAGAGCTGGATGAAATCATGAGAAACTTCCTGTTTCCACCACAGAAGCTGGAGAAAAAGATCGTGGTCCTGCCATAGACCTGGCTGGCTCAAAGGACATGGAGGAGCATGGAGGAACCCAGCAGCCAGAGCCGTGGCTGAGCCTTCCAGCAGGTGGCCCCACGGCCTCTTTGAGGCTGGCAGTATGGCTGACCCTGCAGGTGGCTTCGTGTCTCTGGTCAAGAGGCATTTTAGAACATGACAATGCAGTTGGAGGTAGGGAGGGGAAGGAAATTGTTATTGAACCATGTGAAATGGAATAAAGTGACCCTGGCTGGAAAGAAAAACAGGTCTGAATCTGGCCCTCTGCTATCGAGGTGGAAAGCTGTGGTGTCAAGGAGGATTTGCTCTCCAGGAAAAAGAATCAGGCTGATTTTATCTCGAGAAAAGAAGGGTAAGCCCTGTGTTTGTCCTCCCTGGCCATTTCCTTTCACGCCCTCTGCCGCTGTTTGCATGGAGTTGCCCTGGTTCTAGGAGAAGGGAGCCACAAACATCTCAGATGGGATTCGTGTACATCCTGCACTCAGTCCTCCTCTCCTCTGGGGAGGCGAATGAGTGCTTTCACTGTGGGTTAGTACTGAACACCTGCGGACCCGATGCCAGGTTTGTTGGAATCATTTCAGGTGTAGGTAGCACTGTGGAGTCCTCTTTACTTATATATGTGGCCACTGGGTTTTGGTTGCAGCTAAGAGAAGGCAGAAAGGAGAAGCTTGCTGTTTCCAACAAGCACTCCCTGTTGTCAACGCCCTGACAAGGCTGACCCCGAGCCCCTCGGTCAGCTCTCAGCTTGGCAGGCCTGGGTAAGGATTCTACCACTGGACCTGACCCCTGTCTCTGGGGTGACGAGGCCCCGGGGAACCAGAACACAGGTTTCCAAACTCTCGGTGGCTGAAGGATCTACATACAAGCATGCCTGTTCCTGTGTGTCAGTTAACAACGAGGTATTTCTCTCTGGCCGGATTACAGACATGGGTCTTAGTTTAGAACCTTCATGGTATGCATCCCTTTTAAGAAGTCAGCCTATGGACAGTTAGGGATCACAGATTACCTTGGTGAGCAAAGAATTAGAGCAAAGGCAGTGAGATGTTTTAAGGAATGTTTCCATTCAGCTAGGGTAGCTGGGTTAACTTCCATTCTCCAAATCAAGGATATCTAGGAAATTAGGATTGGGGCTTTCAGATTAGAGAAGAATCTCCTTTGGACCAGCTAGACATGCACAAAAAATTCTTGTTTCTTGACTTTCCTTTAACTAGACTCCATACAACTTATATCACATAATCAGATTGAGTATGTAGATGATTGGTTTAACTTACAACCTTTTTTTCTTTTTTATCCTCGCCTGAGGACATGCACATTGATTTTAGAGAGAGAGGGAAAGAGAAAAAAACACATCCACTATGTGAGAGAGAGACATCCATCAATCAGCCCCCTGCACCCTCTGCCACGTGTCTAGACTGGGGGTTGAACCCACAACCCCGGCACGTGCCCTGAGCAGAGATCAAACCACAGTCCCCTGGTGTACAGGATGACTCTCCATCCAATGAATCGCCTGGCCAGGGCTAACCTACAACTTTATTTGCATTAAATGCATTCCAATTCTGAAGACATCCTAATTGATCGTGTTGATTAGACTGAGAAACTCTGTAGTCTAAGGACCTAGTTTCCTAGGAAATCCCTCATGAAGTATTCTAGTCCCTGCATTTCCATTTATAAATTGCCTCTCTTTCACCCTGGATGGGTAGTTCAGTTGATTGGAGCGTTGTCCCAATACACCAAGGTTGTGGGTTTCATCCCTAGTCAGAGCACATACAAGAATCAACCAGTGAATGCACAAATAAGTGGAACAACAAATTGATGTTTCTCGCTCTCTAAAATAAATTTTTAAAAAATTAAATTGCGCTCAGCTGGTGTAGCTCAGTGTATTGAGCGCGGGCTGGGAACCAGAGGGTCCCGGTTCGATTCCCAGTCGGGGCACATGCCTGGGTTGCGGGCCGGGTCCCCGATGAGGGCCATGTGAGAGGCAACCATACATTGCTCTTTCTCCCTCCCTTCTCCTCTCTCTGAAAATAAATAAATTAAAAAAAAAATTAAATTGCCTTTTTAAAAAATTATAGAGGAAGGGAAGGAGAGAGAGGAATCTTGTTTGTGGCCTGATTGGGGATCGAACCCGCAACCTCGGCATATTGGGATGGCACTCTAACCAACTGAGCTACCCACACAGGGCCAAAATTGGCTCTTAATTTCACTTATTTAGCAAGTAGCAATAGCACCTGTCCTTTGTTGATTTCCATGGATTAGGTTGCAGAGTGACTTTTTTTTACTTTGTTACCAAATTCAAGGGGAAGGTGGCTTAATGTAACCCTCCTAAACGTGACCAAAATATTAAAAGTTTCCAAGTTATTAAATAGTTCTTTCAAGTTTATATATATAAAATCTCCATCCATCTCTGGGGTAGAGCATAAGAACTGAGAACTTTAGGGTGGTAAAAACATTAAACTTAAAAAAACAAAACAAAACACCTCCAGGGGCAGACGGATGGCGGGAGCACTGGCGGTACTTCCCTGCACGGGCCCGTGAGGTGTCTGGCTCTGTTTAGTAATGACATGCTCCTGCTTCCTCCCACCTCTGCCCACCTCTTCTCCCTCACAGGCCCCTTCTTCCTTCCTCTTCTCGTCTCCTCCCGTCATCTCTCCTGCTGAAGCTCTCCCAGACTCTCACCTTCAGGCTCCTCCATTGCCCAGTGGTCTGTCGCCCAGACTCCCCTGGGTTGCCTACCTGGTCTTTTACTTGGCCCCTTCCCTCTTCTCCTTTCTTTCCTTTCTTGGTTTCTCCTGCCTCTTCCCAGGCCTGCTATCCGCAGCTCCCTTGGCCTGCAGAGGACGGCACTGTGGCAGGAGGCCCAAAGCTGTGGCTGCAGCCAAACCCCAGGAATTGTGTGCAGGCATTGACTCCTTGTTCAGGTTAGACTTCCTGGACATTCTAGAGAGTTTCCCTTTCTGCTGGGTTCTTCCTTCCTGGCACAAACTTGACCTTCTGCAAGTCCTCTGTTATTGAATCAGAAATCTCAATTTACACTTTGCACCTTATCTCTCCACACATATAACTTTTCTATATTTCCTAATATTCTTTTCCTTTCTTCGCCCTTCTTCTTCATTCCTTTATTTCCATGTGGCTTTGCCCACCCATCTATGTATAAGGGCCAAGATGTCAGAAACTGGAGGGTAGGGAAGCAAATCACAGACATCAATGACAACAATTTATTGAGCATCTACTATGTTCCAGATGCTACACCAATACATTGCAAACACAGCAGTAAACAAAGCAGACAAAACCCTTGGGGAAGGAAACTTATTCATAGTGGAAGGAGACAGATAATAAGTAAGATGAATAGAATAGACAAAATGTCCAATGGTGTTCAATGCTATAGAGAAAGATAAAGTGGGGGAGGGGGTTGAGCAGCGTATGGAGATGGGAGCTGTGAGTTTAGGTAACTTGTCCAGAGGAGGCCTCACCGAGAAGTTGATATGTGAGTGAGGATCGGAAGGAGGTGAAGGAGTTAGGATGAAGATATTCGGGGGAAGAGCATTCCAGGCAGAGGGAACGGGCGTGCAGAGGCCCAGAGGGGAGAGTCTGTCTGGGGGCCAGTGTGGCTGCAGCAGAGCAGACGGTGGAGGGATGAGGGGAGGGAGGCAACGTGCCGGCCACAGCACATCAAGCCTCATTGACCACTCTGAGCCTGGGGGGCAGCCCCGGCTCTATTTCTACCTGAAGCCCCTTCAATTTCTCCCTGGAAAGTGCTTTGAGGCCAAGATGATAAGTTCTGTAAAATGGGAAATATTTGTAAACAAAAGACATTGCATACCCAGCCACAGTTTGTGTCTCAGTCAGAGTGAAGCGGTGAACCCCTGTTCCTTTTCACCACCCCCTCTTCTCCAGCAGCAGCAGTTTCTCCTCACTGGCCCAAGAAGAAAGACAAAAGCAGTTGTGTTGTCTGGCCTCAGGCCACCCCCCTGCTCTGTCCCTTTGTCTGTGAGGGGGGAGTGAAGGAGCATTGCCTGCCCCTGCTGTGACCCTCACCTGCAGTTAGCGGTGGAGGGCTGGCTAAACCATCTGAAAGTCGGTGGATTGGTAGGAATGACTTGGGGGATGACTCATCTGACCTGCAGAAACCAGATTGGCTTCTGCAGTCTTTTTGCACAGAAATCCAAAATGTCATCGAGAATTTCAGTGGCAAGGGAGAGAGAAACAGGAGCTGAGTGCAGGGCTGTGAGAGGTAACCACTATTCTGTGACCGTGGGGGCTCTTCTTCCCCTGCTCCCCTCTTCAGCAGACATGACCTCTGAGGGCCTGAGTGCGTCCTCCAGCGAGTTCTGCAGCCAAAGGCATCCTGCAGTCACATGCGGCAGCCTCACTGCAGTGCCCAGCACCCCTGACTTCCATGCACCACTTGGCTTGGAACTAAGCAGCCGCCTGGGGGTTGGGAAGTTGTCTTCTTAGAACATTGGCTGATGCACTCTTCCCTGCTGGCCGGCCTCAGGCCTGCACTCAGCACGCCCCTACGTGCTGGCAAGTGGAGGGGAAATGCAGACCCTCACCATTAGCCCTGGAAGGGGCTGTGCCCACTAATTTGAAGGGTCATCTTCCAGTGCCCCTCCCCACAGTTCTTTATATGGACTTGGTAGCACCAAGCCACCAGGAGGGCTCAGGGATTGCCTCCCAGCCCAGGTCACCCTCTGCAGTCCCCGTGGGGCATAGCATGGTCAGTTGTTCTGTGTTTCCTATAGTTTGGAAAGTCTTTCTTCTTTTCTTTTTTTCACCCACGGGCTTGTCTGGCTCTCACGACATCATGAAACAGGGAAGCAAACTATTGTTAATCCCCCTTTGGTGGGATTTGGCCCCAAGTCTCCTGGGCCCCAGCCAGACTCTGTTGAACATCTGCAGAATACCACGGAGCCTCTTCCCCCAAAATGAGTGTGGAGGGAAGAGCCTTTCAACGAGAGCCCAGTTTGGGAAGCGCACTCTAGGGCTCATGTATCCCCGTGAGCCCTGGCATTCGGGTGCCATGAAGAAATCATTTCATCTCCGCCAACGCATCCTAAGGATGCCTACCAACGCCCGTGTGCCCGCCTCTGCCCTCAGAGTGCTGAAGAGCTGGAGTCCTCAGGTACGGATGCCCTGGCTGCCTCTGTGTGTGTGTGTGTGTGTGTGTGTGTGTGCGCGCGTGCTGATGACATAGGTTATATGAATCATAACAAATTTGATGTGTATGTAACAAAGAAAGAAAAATTCCCGCAACCTCACCTCCACTCCTACCCCAAGAGCACCACTGACAGTTCGGTGTGTCTCTCTCCAGATCTTCCTTCCCTTGACCCTTTTCCCAAATGAATGCTAACAAATAGTACTGCTTTCAGAGATGAAAGTGCGGTTTTTACCGTAAGTAGTGGCCCAGGTAGTTTTTCTTAGTTATATTCCTTGCAGACCCTCTCCTGTCAGTCCTTCTCCTTCGTGGTGGCGGCGTGTCTTCCACTGTACAGGGGAGCCACGGTTGGTTTCAGCATTTTTCAAAAGATTGTGTTTATTTTTAGAGAGAGGGGAAGGGATGGAGAAAGGGGGGAAAGAAACATCGATGTGTGAGAGGGATGTTGATCGGTTGCCTCTTGCACGCGCCCCAGCCGGGGGCCAGGCCCACAGCCCAGGCGTGTGCCCTGACCAGGAAAGAAACCCACGACCTTTTTCTTCGTGGGACGACGCTCGACTGAGTGAGCCACGCCAGTCAGGGCTAAGCATTTGTTCTTGATGATTAGTAGAGTTAACATAACTCTTTGCGTACTGAAGTGTTTCTATAGGGGTGCCGGACCAAGAAGCCATGAGCGTTTTATTTATTTATTTTTAAGATTTTATTTATTTTTTTTCAGAGAGAGGAGAAGGGGAGAAAGAGCAATGTATGGTTGCCTCTCACCTGGCCCCCACTGGGGACCTGGCCCGCAACCCAGGCATGCGCCCCGACCGGGAATCGAACCGGGACCCCCTGGTTCCCAGCCCGCGCTCAATCCACTGAGCTACACCAACCGGGCCAAGCCATGAGCGTTTTAAATGTCAGTACCAAAACGTTCACCCAAAAGTGAGTGTTGGTCTGCATTCTCCCATTCTCAGCTGATGCCACTTTAATGCCCACAGCAAAGTGTTAATGCCATTCTCTGCAGAACTCGGCACTAGCAAATCTCCGGGGGCTGGAGTTTTCTGTGCGCCAAAACCACCAGTAAGGGCACAGTGACGTCCCAGCTGCAAGCGTTAGGTCAGGGCTTACCTGGGCCTGCCCTGGGCAGAAATCCTGAGTCTACGGAAAAGGGCTGTTTCCCGACTCTGAGCCCCGAGATTCTGTCCTGAGTGTTAGGGTGTGCCTTCTCATGGGGTGTGGAATGATCTCAGGATATTGACCCCAGTTCCCAAACCAGACTCCGGACCTAGGGTCTGATGGCCCCTCAAAGTATCTGTTCATCCTGTAAAACCTGGGCTGAATGATTACAGTAGCCATACGTCACTGCACGTAATCAGTTAACAGCATAAAGAGCGTATTCTGCTCTTTTGTGGACTTGACATATATTAATCCACTGAGTCCTCACACTGTGCCTCTGAGACAGGTATTATTATTATTATTATTATCCCATTTTACAGATGGGGGAAACTGAGGCACACAAGAGGCTAATTACTTGTCTCAGATTACATAGCTAGTGAGAAGTAGCCAAACCAGTATTGGGACCCAGGCCGTCTGGCTCCTTTCCCAACTGTAAAAATTGCTTAATACTGAGTGGTTCCCCCCCGTTTGTTTAAATGGACCGCTTACATCAAGTTAAACTTCAGCCCCGATTCTTTCCAGATAGTGTCCCGAACATCAGAACCCAACCTCAGACACCAGAACCGATTGTATACGTCTGGTGTTTGACCTAGTAGTGTGCCCAGCAGCTGTGGATGAGGTTTGCTAATGGTCCCCAGTCCACCTGCTCCTTCGACAGCCTTTCTAAATGGCTCATTGAAAGGCTTACTGTTCTTTCTGGGGTGGCTACTGTTGTTCTGTGGACTGAGGCTGCCTTCCTGGGAGCAGAGGGGCAGAGAGCCATGTTGTGTGTATGCCTCAGAGAAAGTGTAGCAGGTCCCCCCTGAACTCCGGAGCCCAGAAATAGCCCCTTTTGTTTTGGTTTGCTGTTGTTTTTGCTTTGTTTTATCCTTTCATCTCCTGTAGACGGTTTCAGTTCTCAGATTTCATCTTCAGAATGTTAACAATGGAACATTTAAACCATTATTTCAACCCTGATGGTGTGGCTCAGTGGCTTGAGCACTGGACTGCAAACCAAAGAGTCGCAGGTTCGATTCCCAGTCAGGGCACATGCCTGGGTTGTGGGCCAGATCCCCAGCAGGGGGCGCGCCAGACGCAAACACACATTGATGTTTCTCTCCCATTCTTTCACCCTCCCTAAAAATAAATAAATAAAATCTTTTGTAGAAAAAAACTGTTACTTCTTGCATAAATATTTCTTGCACACATACATTATTAACTCTGTTCCATACCACTCCTTGAGAGAGAGAAAAAAAAGACATCAATTAATGGCCCTTGTTTACAGAAAGGAAAAAGAAGGGCCAGAGAGACAAGTCCTTACAAATGAGAAGAGAAAGGGGAGACATGAGTGCACTTGAGCAGAGAAAGTTCCTCCTCTGTTTACTAGTTCTCAATATTAACCCGTTAAGGAGCGCCCGACCTGGTCACAGAGACGCGGAAGGGCTGCGGGGAGAGTGGCTGAGACCAGAAGACGCGGTCTGCGGGGCAGCTCGGAGCCGCAGGAGCGCCCCGTGCGCTAGGCAACCGGGAGAAGCTGCTGGGCCTTTGAGTGGTTTATTAAATGATGTAAGATTTCATCTTCACTGTGTGCCTTAGAACTGCACAGTGAACAGTTTAGAGAACTCGGAGCGGTGCCTGGGCGGGGCGTTTCTGGTGCACGGCCCTCGTCACCGTCACCGCTCGCACAGGCAGCCCGGCGCCGGAGAGGATAAAGCCCCCCCTCCACACTTGCAGAGTCTCCAGAACTTGAACGAGCTCCTCCCCTCCCCACCACCGCCCCAAATACAGCCTTTGTGAGACTACATGCCATTTTCAAAACTTCAAAACCTATGGTGACCATATTAATCCCAGGGAAGGGCCATCCTGAAATTAGGCTGTCTACGGAAAGGATGGTGGCCGTGCTGCTTCAAAGAGCCGGCGGGAGTGGGGGGTGAGTCCCCCGTCCCCAAAGAAAATGTGAGTGTCTGTGTTGTTCAGAGACTGCAAAGAACGAGGCTCCAGCGTGTGGGTGTTTTTCCGTGGCCGAGGCCAGGGCCCACTGCCCTCACTCACCCTTGAGTAGGAAAGGCCCCCAAAGTGCAGAAGTGCCGTCACTTAGAAAACAAAAACTAATCCAAGTCGCCTGTGGCAGCTCTGTCCTCCCACCGACAAGGGCTGACTGGTTTTTCCTCAGTTCTCCTGGAAAAAGGGCAGGCAGCCCCTTTGCCAACAAAAGGATTGTGTCGGTCCAATTCCAGGTAGACTGTGGAGTTCTGGGGGCTGACCCAGTCATTCTGGTCTGTCGCCTGTGGTTCTCCCCAGCTCTCCCTTGTAGTTTCCAGTTCCCTCAGCCCCCTTTCTCTTTTTCCTTCTGGCTTGATAGCTCGTTGGTTACATTTTTTTTTAAAGATTTTATTTATTTATTTTTAGAGAGAGGGGAAAGGAGGGAGAAAGAGAGGGAGAGAAACATCAATGTGCGAGAGATACCTCAAATACATCAGTCAGTTGCCTCTCGCACGTCCCCAACTGTGGACCTGGCCTGCAACCCAGGCATGTGCCCTGGCTGGGAATTGAACCAGCGACCTTTCAGTTAGCAGTCACTCAGTCCACTGAGCCACACCAGCCAGGGCTCCTTGGTTACATTTTTAAGGTTAGTTAATTCAAACAGGTGTGGCAGGCAAGATGCCAGAGGAAGCTGGATAGACACTCAGCACACGCGGGGGCTCACCTCCGGGACCGGCTGGCTCTGGCACTGTCCAAACACGGTGCCAGAAACGTATTTGCAAGTCTCAGCTGAGGATAATCCTTTCTATGCTAGATATATAATAGAATCACCTTGGGAATTTCAAAATAAACAAAACAACTCAAGCCTGAGGCTCACCCCCAGTGATTCTGACTAAATTGATTCAGGATAGGATCCAAGCTTAAGCAGTTTTTAAACAAGTTTCCCAGGTTTTAAAAATCTAATGTGCAGCAGCCAGATGTGAGATTCACTGTATTAGCTTGTCTGGTGAGAAAAGGGGTGTGTGTGTGTGTGTGTGTGTGTGTATTGGAGGGTCCTAGCAAAGAAAACTCTGATAGTAGGACACACTGTGGGGGTCCCTCCCAGGAAGGAGCTGATGGGAACGGCTCTACACTTGGTTCTGCTGTAAGAGCTTCAATGGAGGATCTGGCCCTGGACCTCCTCTGTGACAGTGATGAACGATGTCTTTAATCAAGAAAGAGGACACGAAGCAGAAGTGCCAGCACATTTAAGAACTGTAGTTGATATTATTGTAACAAGAGCCAAATGAATTTGGAACAAGGTTACCTTAAGCGATTTGTTCCCCTCCTGCTGATCTGGAGACTGGGATTTTGACTGTAGACTGGGACTGAGCTCCATCAAGTTCTGGGAAAGTGTGCACTTGTGTAACGAGCTAGCAGGCGTGTGTCTATTTAGGGAGAGTGAGTTAGGTGCACATGCAAGAGTGCATATGCACATGGGTACTTGCACGGGGTTTTCAGCACCTGGAGGAGAACCTCTCTCTGGAGATCCCTCGGGCAGGAGTGCAGTGCTGTGGGCATCATCACTCTTGGAATGCTTTTTCCAAGGAAAGCATTTCAGGGCACTCACAGCACATAATTCTGTGCGCCTCCCTCCCTTCCCCAGGATCACTGTGGGGGCTGACGCCAGCTGGGGTGCGTCAGGCAGACCAGGTGCCCAGGTTCAGTGCTGCGTTCCCAGAAGGAAGGGGTCCTTTTCTAACTCACTCTAAGGGGCTGGATGAGCTAACACAGTTCTGCGTACTGCCCCTTCCCTTTGAAGTTTTCTCAAAGGGACAGTGTGAAGGATTTAAATAAAGCAAAGTACTCAAGTTTTGGCTACTGCTACCCCTGTACCCTGACCCCCTGACTTCACTAAGGTTGTCCAACCCTTTTCACACGAGTGCATCTGAGGTACAGGCTGTGCTTCACCCAGGCCCAGTTTGGAAGGAAATTCTGAGAACTCACAATTCATATCATCTCAAAATATCTTTTTATTATAAAATTGTTATACCTATTAATAGGAAATTTGGAGAACACAAAGAAAAAGGCAAACAGGAAAAAAATCTATTGTTCTACCACCCAAACAAACCTGATCTTAATATCTGGGTGAACTTCTCTCCTGCCTTTTAATTCATAGAATTTAAAAGAAAACAAAGTGCCCTGGCTGATGTGGCTCAGTGGATTGAGTGCCAGCCTGTGAACCAAAGGGTCACCGGTTCGATTCCTAGTCAGGGCACATGCCCGGGTTGCGGGCCAGGTTCCCAGTAGGGGGCGCACAAGGGACAACCACACATTGATGTTTCTCTCCCTCTTTCTTCTTCCCTTCCCCTCTCTCTAGAAATAATAAAATCTTTTTTAAAAAGAAAACAAAGTAAATGTAGTTATTCATACATAACAGTTTTGTATCCTGCTTTGTTTATGTTTTTGCTCATTTCTACATTCTCTTTTTATTGAATTTATTGGGGTGACACTGGTTAAAATTATACAGGTTTCAGGTGTGCAGTTCTACAACACACTGTCTGTACACCGTATTGTGTGTTCACCACCCCAGGTCAAGGCTGCGCCCCTACATTCTCTTTATGAACATAATTTTTATTAGCTGCATACAACATTCCACAAAGAAGGTAGAGTATGGTTGAAAATGCCCTGGATTTTTTTTCTGCACTCACCTAGGGGAGGGAGAAAAAGGAAAAATGGCCAAGAAGAGCCTTTTCTGTTCCAAGAATTCCAAGGAAAGCATCTCCAGGTCTGGTTTGATAGTCGGTTATCACTCTGGCGTGCCCTCCTAACCCTGACCTTCACGCCCGTGCCGGAACCTGGCCCCTAGTAGGGACTGACTGCTCTGTTGCAGAGCAGAGTCTCCTTGATTTGAAATGAAAACAGTTCTTCCGTCCAAGGAGAGAGAGGGAGACTGGAGTTTAAAACCTCACCATTGCAACTGCAGGACAGAGAAGCCCTTCCACCTGCTGCTTCAGACGCAGCCCCAGAAATGGGACTGACTGCAGGGTGCTTGTCAGTGAGAGGGCGCAGTTATGAAAGGGTGGCTTTGGTAGTAGCTGCCTCGCTGTCGTCAAGGCACACGATTTCCACTTTGAATTATGTATTAATTAGTATTGCAGATGAAGCCGTCTTGAAGAGAGAGCCCTGTTTAGTCAGCTGGGGGACAGAACCTGCTCCTCTCTGGAGGCCAGTTTAAGTTCACCTTCATGAGCTTCAAGAGGTTTTGACTGTAGTCAGGGTTTGATCGAAGCTGAAGGGATGGATGCACTGGGGGAGACCTGGCAGCTTGGCTGCCATCCATTCTGCTTTGCCTGGGTAAACGCTGTGGGCTGGGTGTCAGGGAGGAGCACTGAGCGTGGGTCAGAGGGTGAGGAGGGGCAGCCGGAAGGAGCTAGCACAGCTCCTCCCCTGCACCTCCCCCCCAGCCCCCAGTCACTCACTAGGAGCCCAGCAGAGCAGCCCCCGCTCACCAGAGGGTTTGTTCCCGCAGCCGGTGACCCAGCGATGACACGAGAGATTGAATGGCGGGCTCCTATTGGTGCAAGGTGTTTGAGCATTTCCGGAGTTTGGATTTGAAATTTAGTGGAAAGGTGAAATCTTTGTGGAACTGTCAGCTTCGGTTGCCTCAAACCCTGCAAACAAACCTTTGAAAATGGCCCTTCCGTCCTTTTGAACTGCAGACGTTATTCCTCCACCTCTACCCTCACTTGCGCCCAAGATGGTGACACTGCCTGCTCCGTGCCCCCTTCCTGAAGGCAGCAGCCCTCTCTCAACCCTGCCGCAACCCTCTCTCTCCCGTGGTTTAGCTGCCTCCTAACAACAGGTCTCTGACACCCCGTTCCTGGCAAAACACCCCTGGCACCGCTGTCCCCAAACAACACTTTCAGTCTATCACTACCTTCCTCAGACACCTTCAACAGTTCATCATCTACCCGATCAAATCCAAACTGCTAATTCAGTCATTCGCGGCCTTCCACAGTCTGTCCCTAGCATCTTCCTCAGCTGGCTGGCGCTTCTGTGTAATAGCAGGTACTGTTCAAGTTCTTCAGTGTAAATTTCTTGTTCCGTCCAGGCCACTCTTTACCGTCCTTCAAACACACCTCACCCATTTCCGTACCTGCTCCTGTCCTGAAGCTATTTTTCCCGTCTAGAAAGCTTTTACCTTTCTACACAGTCGGCCCAAGGTCATGAAACCTGGCCCAGCCCTTCCACCTCACGGAGATCCCTTTCCTAAAGTCCTCAAACTCTCCTAGTTGGAGTCTCTCCTCAACATTTTTTTTTTTTTTTTTTTTATTTTTTATTTTTAAAGATTTTATTTATTTATTTTCAGAGAGAGGAGAAGGGAGAGAGAAAGAGCAATGTATGGTTGCCTATCACATGGCCCTCACCAGGGACCTGGCCTGCAACCCAGGCATGTGCCCCGACTGAGAATCGAACCGGGAACCTCTGGTTCCCAGCCCGCGCTCAATCCACTGAGCCACACCAGCCGGGCCTCTCCTCAACATTTAATGGCAAACTGCCTTGTAGGGTGACTTAATTTTTTAAATATAATTTGTCTTCAGAACGGAGAACCGTTTAGATGGCAGGGACCAGCCTGAAACTTCACAGTGTCCAAGCACCGTTCTCTGCTTGGAGCCGGCCTTTAGAGTTTTTTAAATGAATGTTTAAATGAAGCACAGATCTTCTACAACTGAGCTGAATAGGGAGGCTTATCCTCTGGAACCTGAGTAAAAGCCAATTCACAACATCTGAATTCACATTTTTAAGTGATTGGCTATGGAATTAGTCCTATTTCTGAATCCCCAGTGGTAGGCAGAGATAAAGTTGAGCTTTATTGTATCAGCCCCTTGAAAATTCCCCTGCCCAACTCCTCCCGAAGAGATGAATGTAAATAGGGCGCCGAAAGCCAGATGTTCCTTACAGACAAACCCTCCCTGGCATAGACCAGCCTCCAAGGGAAAGACTCTCCTGGCTGCCCGATAGTGCCAGATCTCTGGCCCTGCAAATCAGAAGAGGATTTCCTCTCTTGGGCAAGCCAGTTGGTCTAAACACAGGGCCAAGCGTTCGTCATGATGTTGCAACGGGACTGGCTGTTCATTTAGGATGGTTTAATTTTGCTGCATCAGCCCGCCGCCTATAAAACCCCCTGGAGCCAGCTGAGCAAGATGGGACAAAGTTAGGTGATCCTGGGGCAGCCCCAGGCAACCTGCACTGGAGAGGGCGTGTTGCCGTCACCCTGAGGGCAGATGGGATCTCTCCAAACTGGCTATGCCTTATGCTTCTAAACGGGTCACTTACCAGTGGCCAGTTGGTTGGCTGGGACTCAGATACATTTTTGCCTGGCCTGTGGAGTGTTGTTTTTCAACATTGAATTAGCTTCTAACACTTAAAAACTGGGAGACTTCACACAGAAATCTGGATTTCTGGCTTCTCTTGACAATGGAACGGTGGGCCACGCTGAGCCCTCCCTCTGACCCGAGGGCTCCTTTAAGTGAGGTATTCATGGCCCAGCAGGCTAAGGCCCTCTCCTAGTTTTTTTGCCCTCACCTAGTCCCTGCTTGTTTTCCCTAAAATGACACAGATTGCAAATTTGGGTGGGAGGTAGGATCAGATAGCTAATCTCTGGCAACTCCAAGCTCTGTGATGCCCCTGGATGTGGAGGAGGCGGCCCAGGGCTCTGAGAGACCATAATGCAGTCAAGAGAAGGCGTTTGTCATCGACACTGATCTCTGAAATTCTTGTCACATCCTGGGGGTGCGGGGAGGGGGGTGCGTTTGGAATCCACAGCATGGCTAGTGGATGCCATTTACTGAGTACTTACACTCAGCCAATCTCTTCAGTCCTTGTAACCACTCAGTAAAGTAGACGCTCAGTCCCGCTTCTGGGATGAAGATCCTGAGGTTAGTGCCACACGGCTGGTGGTGGAACTGGCTGGCTGCCTCCAGAGCCCTCTTCTTAACCAAGGGCTTCCTGCTCTCCCTGTGCATTAGTAGCTCTCTTTAGGGCCAGTCTTTAGTTCAACACACATTGCCATTGTGGATTCAATAATAGTTTTAAAAAGCACACAATAAACAATGTTTAAACAATGTATCACATTAGTGATGATTTTCTCAAGCGAAAGTGTAAACTGATTTGATACCCCTAAGGCGGGAGTGGGTGGAGGTGTGCCGGGGGTCTCCCTGGCCTGGGGCACTGAGGCTGAGCTCCCCCGGCCAGAGTGAGTGCTGCTGGGCAGGCAGGGTGGTCCCTGTCGAGCAGCTTGCAGACTACAGCTCAGGTTCCTGTAAATTTGTGGAGCTTGGAAAGAAATGGAAACCATCTCAGGTGCGCTTGCAGGACATGCAAATTTACTTTTTACTAGTCTTTAATTATAATTTCTCTTCAAGTTTTTCCGTCACCGAGGAGCGGATAACTCCCTGCGTCTCCCCAACCCCACCCCGCTTCATCCAAGTCTAGCATGAACTTTCAGGCACCTGGAAAACACCTGCCATAAGGTCAGTTGGGAATCTGAGAGGTCATGGATGTCGGGAATAAAGGTGTATAAAAAGAGGAGGAGGAATTGGTTTTGGCGTTAAGACACGGGAACTTCCAAGGTTTTTGCAAGACGTTTGCAGCTTTTGCAAACAGCCTTCAAGTCATCAGCGCCCCACTGCGGAATTCAAAGCTAAGCTTGTCATAACTGTTAACACCTTCTTTGACCAGTCTTTTTATATTACTATTATTCTTTTATTATTATTATTATTGTCATTATTTTGCCGGCGGGTAGAGTCTGTGGTCTTGGTTTCAGGGAGAACCATATACAGGGAACAGCCTCCTCACGTACAGAAGTCAGGGAAGATTTCCACCGGCTGCAGGGTGAGTAGATTTCCAGGCTTAGAAAGCGGGGCGCGGGGCCGCGGGGACGGAGAGTAACAATTTTGGGAGGCCCCATGGGTTGCATTGAAAGTTAGCAACGCTTCAGGTTCGAGGTTGAGCACAATGACCGCTTTGCTCTGGGCAGCTCTCTGGACCCGAGGCGGCCGCGGAGGATCGGCCTTTGGCGCGGTTGGGGGAACCCAGGTTTCGAGGGCGCGGAGGCTGCGAGTCTCTGCAAAGCGGGGGAGCCGCGTCCACGCGGGAGCCGGCATCCTGCGGCGCGCCGGCCGCGTGGAGGTCCCTCCGCCCGAGCCAGGAAGGGGGTGCACGCTCGCGGCCCGGGGGGCGCCCTCCCACTCTTCCCAACTTTGCCGGCCCCAGGGCCGGAGGAGGGCGCCTCTCCCGGCGGCGATGCGCTCGGTACTTAAAGGCGTCTCGGCGGGGCCGGCGCTCGTCAGTCGGGGCGCGCGGCGGCGGCGGCGAGGAGCGGGAGGAGGGGCATGGAGCAGCCGCGGGCCTGCTGAGCACCGGAGCGCGGGCAGCCGGCGGCACGGTGAGCGAGGGCCCGGCCGGCCGCTTCGGAGGGGCGGGCCGCGCGGGGACTGCGCCGAGAACGCGGGAGCAGGGGTGCCCCGCGGACTCCGACCGGCTCCCCGGGATGTGCAGGCGCCGAGTCCAGCGCCGCGAGGCGGGCTGCGGGCTGCGGCACCTCCGGGCTTCCTGGCGGCGGGTCCTGCAGCCCCCTCCCCACTGACCCCTCCTCCCTTTCTTCCTCCATCCTCTCCTCCCGTCTCCCCTCCCTTCCTCCCTGGCGGCTCCGGTTCTGCGAATGCATTGGGAGGCGGACGGCCGTGCGGGGCACGAGGCGGGCTGAAGTCTCGCCCTCCCCCACGGCCGCCCGCGGGGTCGCACCTGTGCTGGCACCGAGACGCTCGGCGCCCGCGTTCCTGCGGGCCCGCCGGGCAGAGGCCGCACGTATCCGCGGGCCTGGGCTCCCTTTCTGTTGCCGGTTCGGAGGCGCCGGTAGGAAAGAGCCCCCGCCCCGCGCACAAGTTTCCATCCCGCCGCGTGTGGGCCCCCAAGCAGGGCACACCTGTCAGCTGCAGAAGCTGCGGACTGGGCAGCCCCGCAAAGTTTCGGGGGTAGATGGCCGTGTGCGTCCTTGGTTGGAGGTTTTCTCCTTCCGTTTGCCTAGTGGGTGAGGTGTGGGGGTCGGTCTTAGGGACCGTCCCTAATCCGGTGCCTTTGAAGCCGGGTGCGCGTTCGCCTGCCCGGGCCGAGCTCGCGTGAATCCCTCCTGAGCGAAGGGGGAAAGTGCGGGGGCGAGAGGCGGTCTAGCCTCCCCTCCGCCGGCTGGGGTAACACGGCGCCCCGCCTGGGCAGGGGCACCTCGGCCAGAGCCGCGCCGGCGCCTGGCTGTCCGCGAGGTCATCGGCTACAGAATCTTCTCGGCCTTCAGAGGGGTCGGGGGTGCAGGGTAGCGCCTCCGATTCCGGCTCCGGGTGGGGGGGTCCCGCCCGGGGAAAGGTGGGGGCCGGCGACACCGGGGATGTCGCCTTTGTCTGCAGGCACACTTTGTCAAGGTAGCTCGGGCCCCGGGGGGATGAGCGGGGCCTGGTCCCACTGATTCCTTGGGTTTTCCTGTTCTTTCCCGTGGGTCGTGGGAAACCGGCACGTGGGTGTGGCCGGCGCCTCCTTCCCCAGAAGGGGAGACTCAAGCGGGGGGCGGGGGGTGAGAAGCGTGGCGAGTGCCTCCCCGGCTGCTTTAACCTGGTGGGCATTGCCGCCGGCACTGCACCGAGGCCGCCAGCGCCCAGCAGGTTGCCGGGCCGGCCTCGGACCCTCTGCCCTTTCCCGGATTGCAGGTGGACAGCAGAGCCCGCAGCGCCTCCTCGGCGTGTAAGCCCTGGATGGGGACACGAGGGGGCGGCACGCGCCCGGGCCCTGGGTAGCGGGTCTGGGGGGCCCCCCGGCCGCAGGCGCGTGCCCGGAGGCGGTGGCGGGGGGGAACCAGGGGGCTGGGAGCCCTGCAGAGGAAGCCTCCCGGGGATGGTGGAGCAGAGCTACCGCCCGGAGGCCGCGCTTCCCGGAGAGGCGAGGCTGCCAACAGCACTTTCCGGACCGAAGCTGCAGGAATGGGGCTGATGCCTGAATCTCATCCGATGTAGGCAGTGACTGCGTGTTCCCCTGGCAAGAAGGTGTGCTTGGGGCGGGGCCCGGGGGCGGCCTCAGTGAGACCGGAGTTGGAGCAAGCTTGGAAGTGAGACCTCATTGTCTGTAGCTGGTGGTGCTGGTGGTAGCGGGATTCTCCAGATCACGCCCCCCCCCACACACACAGTCTGCCTTCCCACTTGGGTAGTCTTTCATGACTGGAAGCGCTTCCATTTTTAGAGAAATGATGTATTAATACCTGAGATCTCTGAATTAAGAAACCATTAGAACCCCAGTTAGGGGAGATACCAAGTCCAGAGAACTTGGGCAAGGTCAGGCAGCCAGGAGGGGGTAGAGCCCTGTCTCGAGCACAAGTCTTCGGGTGTCTGTCTAGTCTTGGGCTCTTCTCGTTAAAACACAGTGGTTTCCGACAGTGCCGGTGCCAGGAGCCCTGGGGATTGCAAAGGGAATCTGGCGGCATCCGCAGGAGTGGCCGGGCCGCGGGATGAGCGGAGTCCGTGCGGGCACTAGGACCAGGCTGACGGGGCTCCCCAGGCAGCTGCAGTGTGGCTGCAGTTCCCTCTGGTGCCCCGGGCGCCCGGCTCTGCCGGGAGAGCTGTCCACGCCCCAGCCCTCGTTCCCCTTTCTTTCCCTTGTCTGCCTTTCCCAGGTGCTTTCCCTTTCTTTCCTGACTCTCAAGTAAATGAGAAAAAGGTGACAAAGCAGAGAAAACAGGGAAACTTTCTCTCACTGATTTTGCTGTTTTGAGAAGAGGAAGCGGTTTCCTTCCTTTTTCCCCCCGGCACCTCTTCATGTTTCCTGTTGTCTCTGCTTTCTTCCTCCCACACTTTCTCCATGGGCCGTGCTTTACTGGCACACATTCCCCTCCCAGAGTGCGGTCCCCTAGTGGGTACAGCGGGGTGGAAGCTCTTGGACCACTGGCTGCCTCCCTGTCCGTCTTCCTGCTCCCTGGCCCCTCCTGTGCTCAGGAGTGCCTCAGGCTCCCCGCTACTGATGCCTGCCTGCCTTTAAGAGCATTTTGTCAGACAGATCCCAGTTCTGCCATCCACCCGCTAGGTATCCTGTAGCTCTCTCCAGCTTTGGTTTGCCTAACAGTAATAAGTGCTACTTTAAGTGCTTTATGTAACCATTTAACCCTCAAAGAGGCTACCAGGTTAGTGCTACAACCCACAGATTACAGATGAATTAACTAAGGGACAGAACATAGTCACTCAGATAGTAAGTGTCAGGGCTGGGATTTGAACCTTCTGAACAGTCTGAACAGTCTGGCTTCTGAGTCTGCAGACAGTCTTAGTTATGCTCAGCGATGAAAGTGGTTTTTGCTAGTGGGTCATTTCCCCAGTTTTGGGCCACACCCAGAGAAAATGCTTCCACTCCCCGTGACTGGAGATGCTGCCTCCTGCCTGACCCCCCGTTTCCCGCCTTCTCCCACCAGATGCCGGTGCAGCTGACAACAGCCCTGCGTGTGGTGGGCACCAGCCTGTTTGCCCTGGTAGTGCTGGGTGGCATCCTGGCAGCTTACGTGACGGGCTACCAGTTCATTCACACAGAAAAGCACTACCTGTCCTTCGGCCTGTACGGCGCCATCCTGGGCCTGCACCTGCTCATCCAGAGCCTGTTTGCCTTCCTGGAGCACCGGCACATGAGGCGGGCGGGCCGGACACTGAAGCTGCCCTCCCCCTCACAGCGCGCAGTGGCACTCTGCATCGCTGCGTACCAGGAGGACCCTGACTACTTGCGCAAGTGTCTGCGCTCGGTCCAGCGCATTGCCTTCCCCAACCTCAAGGTGGTCATGGTGGTGGACGGCAACCGCCAGGAGGATGCCTACATGCTGGACATCTTCCATGAGGTGCTAGGCGGCACTGAGCAAGCTGGCTTCTTTGTGTGGCGTAGCAACTTCCATGAGGCGGGAGAGGGTGAGACAGAGGCCAGCCTGCAGGAGGGCATGGACCGTGTGCGGGACGTCGTGCGGGCCAGCACCTTCTCATGCATCATGCAGAAATGGGGAGGCAAGCGAGAGGTCATGTACACGGCCTTTAAGGCCCTTGGCGACTCAGTGGACTACATTCAGGTAAGGGTGGCTCCCTGTGAGTACGTGGCTGTGTGGCTGTGTCCAGCCAGCTGGGCGCCCTCCTCTAGGGGTTTCAAGTCCAGCCTAGATCCTGTGTGGTGCACAGCCCTCCTCTGCACTTAAGGCAGCAATGGGCATAATGATTCTGAACAGCCGTCCTGGGGTCAGAAAGGCCTGGGATGGAATCCTGATTCTGCTGTTACTTAACTCTGTGACTTGTGTCCTAATAATAATAATAATAATAATAGCAAACAGATGTATAGCACTTCCTTCATACCAGGCACTGTTGTAGGCTCTTCGTACATATTAACTTTTTTTAAAAAAAGATTTTATTTATTTATTTTTAGACAGAAGGGAATGGAGGGAGAAAGAGGTGGGGAGAAACATCAATGTGTGGTTGTATCTCATGTGGCCCTCCTGGGGACCTGGCCTGCAACCCAGGCATGTGCCCTGACTGGGAATTGAACTGGCGACCCTCTGGTTTGCAGCCCATGCTCAATCCACTGAGCTACACCAGCCAGGGCCATATTAACTCTTTTAATCTTCATAATACTCCCACGGGATAAGTACTATATATTTTTTAAGATTTTGGTTTTTTATTTATTTTCAGAGAGCGGAGAAGGGAAGAAGTAAGAGAAGGAAAGAAACATCTATTGGTTGCCTCTCCCACGCTCCCAACTGGGGACCTAGCAGGCAACCCAGGCACGTGCCCTGCCTGGGAATCGAACTGTCAACGTTTAGGTTCACAGGCTGGTGCTCAATTCACTGAACCACACCAGTCAGGGCCAGGGATAAGTACTGTTATTATCTGCACTCACAGAAGGCAAGCAGAGAGACTGAGTGACTTCCCTGAGGTCACTCAGCAGTAAGGTACAAGCCAGAATTTGAGCCCAGGCATCGGCCCTTACTCACTGTGCAATGCTGCCTCACGCTTGGCAATGTGGGGATGAGCCTCTCCGTCATGAAGAAGTGTGGGAAAGAGCGAAAGTCATCACACTAGGAAGCACTCAAATACTGTTTTAGTTATGGTCCAAAAGCCTTCCTCTTCCCGGTGTCACATTCGCGTCTGTAAGGTGGAGGGACACAGGCGCCACTCATCCCGCTGTTTGATTCGGTAGCAGCCTTGGCAGCGCTGGAACCCTGAACAGCTTCTGGTCAAAGCGCTCACTGACACCAGCCTGAAAACTTTATTAGATTGTCAAAGTTAAATAGCTCCAGTTTTCAAATAACAGAACCTGCAGAGAGCTGATTAGAGCTTCATGCATTTCAGTAACAAGTGGAAACCGACACCCAGGCCCCCAGACTTCCGGTCCAGCCTCCACACTGCCCATTCCTCTCTTTCTGTCCTTCTCCGTACTTGCCAGAGGACTTTGCCCGTCGCTCGAGTGCGCCGCGGCAGCCCGCCCGTGTCGTAACTCAGTCCTGCTGACAGCGTGTTAGGTACTCCACTGTTTAGATGTTCTATACTGTACTCACTTAAAATTAGCTTGCTACAGATTTTTTGTTTTGGGTTTTTTTTTGAAAGTTGCATCTTTGCATGAGATTTGGTACATTTACCTTTTCTGTGTTCCTAGGCCCAAGGACCTCCTCAGCCTTGTAGGGAGGGATGTGAGGCGGTTCTTGAGACCGCAGTTCACCTCGGGTCAAAGGGCCTTTGAACCATTCCCGCAGACTCAGGGGCTTAGCAAAAGCCCTCGAGCCCTGGCATGTGCTCAAGCCTCGGTGACTTTGTCATTCACTCCCTTGAGCACAGGATCCCCAAAACCTGCTCTGCCACACAGCTTTTCATGCGTGTTCTGGTGGGCTCACAACCAGGCTCACGTACCCGAGCCAGCCTTTCCCCTTAGTGCCCTGGTGGAGTTCAGCCTGTCTCCAACAGCCCTGCTGAGGGTGTGTCTTTCCCTCCTTGTGGAGATCACCTTACCCAGACAGTGGGGAACTGAGGCAGCCTGGAGCTCGAACTTCCCTAACCTGCTCGCTAGAAAGACCTTTCTGGAATGAAGGAAGCTGAGAAGCAAGAAGAAAGGTCAGGGTTGGGGCAGGAAGCAGCCCTGAGCCCAGCGGCGCTGGGAAGCTGGGTCTCTAAGCCGCAGAGGCTCTAGGGGCCTGGCTCCGGGACCTTCCCAGCCAGGGCCAGACAGTAAGAGGCGGGAGAGCAGGTGCGGTGCTCTGCCCGGGTCCCCCTCAGCCTTCGGCGGCTTATCTCTGGCCACTGTGTCTTCCAACAGGGAGACAGAAAGCTGGGTAGGTTGGACATGGGGGGAGGGTGGTGCCCGCTTCTTACAGGCTTAATGGCTTTCACTCAGCACCTTCAGTAAAAGGATTTGGGACTTTTTCAGAAAACAGGGTTTGGGCTCATCTGTAGACACTTTGCTCCCTCAGAGGTCAGGAAACCAATTCTCCTACCCAATAGCTATCTGAGCTCTTTGTACCATCGCAGCAATTTTCTAGAAAACAGACAAGGAGTCAGCACCAGGGTGTGTTCATAGCCCAGATTCAACTAATAACGGGGCTGCGGGTTAGAATCAGACCGTGAGCCTCCTAGGAAAATAGGGCAGGTGGGCAAGATCCGATCCAGGTTTTGGAGGCAGTCACTGCCAGAGCCTCCACGTCCATCCAGAGCATAATCCAGGCGAGAGGAGTCCCAAGCCATTCTGTGCCCTGATCTGAGACTCGGCCAAGGTGACTGTGTTGTGGATCATCCAAGAGGCCAGAAACTGAAACAGGGAAGACCCTGTTGTTAAAATCCTATGGCAGTTTCGGGCAGTAGCCTCTGCAAGAGCTTGGCCTTCTGAAGTGTGTCTGCTGGCCCTGTGTCTATAATCTGATTTCAGTGACTTGAGCCTTCCTTCTTCCCAATGACCCAGAGAAATATTTGAAGATCATTTCTCAGGAGCGTGGCTTCACAGGGGCCAAAGACTTGCCCAGCACTAAACCGTTCTCCCTTTGCAGGCCTAGCACTGACAGACCCCGGGTTTCTCTCTCCACCTACTTTCCTTTGTTACTCCGCTCACCCGCTCCATTTGGCAGAGATCTCTTAGCTAGTGGCTGGACATGAGTCCTATGAATGAAGGTTATGTTCCTCAGGCCATGTGACCTGAGGCCAAAATGGTCTGAGAACCCTGGCTGGGTGGCTCAACTGGTTGGAGTGTTTGTCCTGCAAGGAAAGTCGCAGGTTCAATTCCTGGTCAAGGCACATGCCTAGGATGCAGGTTGGGTCCCCAGTTAAGGCGTACTCAAGAGGCAACCTGATCAGTGTTTCTCACATTGATGCTTCTCTCCCTCCCTTCCCCGTCCTTGGGCAAGGATAAAAAATTTGTAATGGGCTGACAGCGCATTTTCTCTGCAGGTGTGTGACTCCGACACTGTACTGGATCCAGCCTGCACCATTGAGATGCTTCGAGTCCTAGAGGAGGACCCCCAAGTAGGGGGAGTCGGGGGAGATGTCCAAGTAAGAAGTAACGAAGGATTCCTGGGGGAGGGGGTCTGGACTCTGTCTTTCTAATCCAATTGGATAGACCTTGGAATGGCATCTTCACTTCTTAGTATTTTGTGGGGTGGGGGAGACATTCCCCTTTGACAGTTTCAAAGGGCTCACTTACTACTCAACCCTTTCCTGCCCTTTTTCAATCTAAGGGGGAAAATTACCAGGTATTATGTGGGAAGCGTGTGATGTGGGAGGGGCACAGGATGCTGAGGCCATTGATCCTGGGGGTGCTTCCTTTTTTGCTGATAGCACAGCAAGCACCTCCAAAGTTAGGCCCCTGAGAAACCGTCACTCTTAGGTAAGTTGCTCTGAGGGGCTCTGGACAGTGTGGTCAGAATAAAGGGCATTGTCTTCTTCCAGAGGATACTGCTGCCAACATACCGGGTCTTCCTGAGAAGCTTGCCAACTGAAGGGTCAGGACAGGTGGCTGGGTGTTGCTTTGCCTCTTTGTCAAGGCCTTCTGTCTGTCACTGCCACAGGCCGCCTCCTGAGACTGAAGGTGGCTTTGGTTGCCAGAGTAACTTCACTGGGACAATCCGTGCAGACCGTGAGCGCAGTGGAGAGCTGGGGCTGGTGCTCAGGAGAGTGGGTGTGGTTGGCTCCTCTGAACCTTAGGTTCCCCAGCCCTGGACGGGCTAGGGCTCATGGCTGGAATTTGAGCAATGGGCTACAGAACGCAGGGTAGGGAGGCCTCATGGTCTCAGGGGAGGAGGCCCAGCATCTATGGTTCCCTTACAGATCCTCAACAAGTATGATTCATGGATCTCCTTCCTGAGCAGTGTGCGGTACTGGATGGCCTTCAACGTGGAGCGGGCCTGCCAGTCCTACTTTGGCTGTGTGCAGTGCATCAGTGGGCCACTGGGCATGTACCGTAACAGCCTCCTCCAGCAATTCCTGGAAGACTGGTACCATCAGAAGTTCCTAGGCAGCAGGTGCAGCTTTGGGGATGACCGGCACCTCACCAACCGCGTCCTGAGCCTTGGCTACAGGACTAAATACACAGCACGCTCCAAGTGCCTCACAGAAACCCCCACGAAGTACCTCCGGTGGCTCAACCAGCAGACCCGCTGGAGCAAGTCTTACTTCCGGGAGTGGCTCTACAACTCTCTGTGGTTCCATAAGCACCACCTCTGGATGACCTACGAATCCGTGGTCACAGGTTTCTTCCCCTTCTTCCTCATTGCCACAGTCATACAGCTTTTCTACCGTGGCCGCATCTGGAACATTCTCCTCTTCCTACTGACGGTGCAGCTGGTGGGCATTATCAAGGCTACCTATGCCTGCTTCCTCCGGGGCAACGCAGAGATGATCTTCATGTCCCTCTACTCCCTTCTCTATATGTCCAGCCTCCTGCCAGCCAAGATCTTTGCCATTGCCACCATCAATAAGTCCGGCTGGGGCACCTCTGGCCGGAAAACCATCGTGGTGAACTTCATTGGCCTCATCCCTGTGTCCATCTGGGTGGCGGTCCTTCTGGGAGGACTGGCGTATACAGCTTACTGCCAGGATCTGTTCAGTGAGACGGAGCTGGCCTTCCTTGTCTCTGGGGCCATCCTGTACGGCTGCTACTGGGTGGCCCTCCTCATGCTGTATCTGGCCATCATCGCCCGGAGATGTGGGAAGAAGCCAGAGCAGTACAGCTTAGCTTTTGCTGAGGTGTGACACAGCCCTCCAGCAGAGCGGGAAAAAGTGCAATGGGTAAGGGAGGGAAGGGGAATGGAAAAGATGGGTGGGAGGGAGGAGGGAATGCTGTTTTGGTTTCTTAATGGTCCAAAGGACAAATCTGAAGTGCAAAGAAAGGGGATTTGTAGTACGGCTGGGGGCAGTTCTACTTAGAGAAGGCAACACCGATCCCAGCTCAGGGGGTGGAGAAGACTTACTTGTCTCCAGGCTGCCCGTCTTCTCCACCGTGGTCTCCGGGAAAGATTCTGCTCCCTGCCCCAGGGGCCAGAGGGAACTCAGAAGTGTGCTAACTCAAAATAAGTTCCACTCAGTGGCAACTTCTGATAGATAAATGAGCAACACCAGCTTGTGGGAAGGGGTTCTCTTAGCCCATCTGAATACAACCAGAGGTGGTAGGAGAAGTTCTGAGATCTGGGCCAGCTAGTAAATAGCTCCCCCTCAATCTGGTTATCAATGCAATAAGATTGTGCCTGAGATACGAGGCCCAGAAGCCGGATCTCTGGGCATCAGAAAACAGGGTACAGGAATGGTGCTTTATTATGTGATATACCCCATTCCACATCTCCACATCCCAAGGATGAGCCAAACCGACAGGGAGTTAGCACTGAACTGCTTTCAGGTGCTCGTAGACACGAATGTTAAAAAGGAGTTTGCCGGGAGGAACAGAGATTGGCAGGGGTGCTGAAGTCCATGGGCTCTATGGAGGCCTGCATGCATTCCACCTGGAAACTGCCCAGATGTCTAGATTAGCTTGTCTGTGAACTCTACTGGGAAGATAAAATGTTTTGGTCATCTACCGGGAAGACTGAACCCCGACATACTAAAGAAAGGAAGTGAAGACTCAGTATTTCAACCTGTCTGCTCCTGAATTCCTCTCAAGTTTAGCCGAGTCCCAAGAGCCTCCTCACTTTGCTTTCACAGAGATGTCAGCACCTCTTCACTCTCCTCCTCGCTGGGTTTTGCAAGATGGCAAGTGAGGCAGAGCCTGGACTCTCACAGGCCCCTCTGTAATAGGCAAGCCTGCCCTCAGCACACGGGGGAAAACCTACAAGGAGCCTCTGGCCAAACTGGCTACCACCTTGGAACTGCTTGGGACAGACTCTTTGGCAGCTGGGTAGCATGTGTGACTTTCAGGTTATAATTCTTGACAATCGTCTCTAATAGAAAGCTTTTCAGTGTTCCCTAAGTGGAACCGCAAGTCCGAGCTGGTCATCTTTGAGACTGTCCATTCTCCTCAGTGGCTTCTCCAGGGAATTCTTACAGCCAAGCAGTGGATAGTCATTGTTGCAATTGCTTCTTTCCAGAAACCAAACTAGGAGACGGAATTGATTCCTAAGGTTCTTGCTTCCTCAGACCACTCAAGGCTGTTTTATTTCCCCCTGCTTTTGTAGGGGAATAAGGGAAAGCCTTTTTCTAGAGATTGGCAATCCACAGACTATTCTCAGCTCCTGGGTTTGAAACCTGGGATCTTGACCAAGCCTCTGAATGAGGGGTTGCTTGCTCGTGCGTGCTCTCTCCAAATGGTTCACTCTCACAGGGTCCAGCTAACCCCCACAGAACCAGCACTAAGGGAGAGAGGAGTTGAGGGGCAAGCCTCTAGTCGTGCCCAGGTGCTTCCTACAAAGGAACAGTGTGCTGAGCCACAGACTGGCAAACCCTGGTGCTCTCCTTCATCTCCCATGAACTCAAAGGTTTTCCAAGTGCAGCCAACACTGCTGCATCACACAGACCTCGTTTCTGATAAGACCGCTGGTTGATGTTGGACCTGATCCATGAAGACTAGAAGAGGCAGCAGGCATTTGCTAAAGGCAGTTGTTCCAGGCTCTTCCGTGTTTTTGCTGGCCAAGAAGTAAACTATTTTGAGCACTACAATGGAGGAAATCCGGTCAGCCAACTGCAGAGCTCCGACTTGACTAAGGGCTTGTTTTTCTTCAGGCTTTACTTGAAGGTTCATGTAGGATGGATGATTCCCAGGTGGAAAACTCTTGGCTGTCCTACCATCAGCTCTGCCTTGCACTGTGGTTATCAACTTTCCTCACATAAAAAGTAGGCGAGTACAAGTAGGGGACTCACAACGTTTGACCTCGACTGGTTTTTCTAAGTTATTTTGTATATTTTTCAGCAGTGAAACCAAACTGGGTCTTCAGCTTTATCCCCATTTCTAGCAAGGGAAGAGCCTTTATACAATTGGACACATTTTGGTTTTTCCTCATTGAGAATTTTAACTGTCTTTTTTGGTATTATTTCTACAATAATTTGTAAACATATTTATTTTTACCTGCCTTTTTTTTAACTTTTCATGTCAAATTTTTTATACTGCACATTTGTCAAAATAAAAGATTCTCACATAATGCTATTATCTCCGAGCTACTTCTTCCCTTTTTGTACTTAATGAAAGCTAGCTCTTTATTCTAGTTTTAAAAGCAGCACTTGAGCTAGAAATATAGCTGAGGTAATCCAAGCGTTACCCAGAAACAGGGGAAGTCGTCATGGTCGCCTGCGCTGGGGACTACAGTAGGCCTACCTTGGTAACTGTACACCTGTGGTAGCTTAGCTTTTAGTGTACGGGGTGGGCAGGGTCTTTGGTGAAATTTATTGGCAGATGAGTGAGCCAAAGCTAAAAATCAAGCTTGCCTCTTCCTTAAGTGAAGGCATTTTATCTGGCCGATAACGGAGGGCTGTGGCCACGCTGAAACCATGAAAAGAGTGGTAAACTTCCTTCCTTGTGGAACGGGTAACAAAATGGAGTGACATCGGCAGCCCTCTCATCCCATTTATTAAAGAAACAGTTAGAAAAGATACAACGCAGGAAAAACAACCATCCTTTCACATCAGGTTGAACAAAGCACAGTGATTTCTCCCCTTCACCCCCCCCCCCACCCCATGTCCCATCCGCATCAGCTTAAATTCTGAGGTTCTGTGATTGGGAGTACCAGTGGAGAGGGAGTTGTGTGAGCGGTGGAGCCTTGATTCTGACCTCCTCTAAGTCCCAGAGAAGGCAGCTGCAGGACTAGTCAAGTAAAAATTCTATCTGGTGGGTCTTTAAAGTGGTCGCCCACCTCCCTATTCTGTGTTCAAGCCCCCAGGGAAAGGTATGGCAGTAGAGGATGACCAGGTCCAAGCTGCCCAGGTCAGAACTGCTGAAGCATGGTCCGCTCACCAATGCCACATTTCTAGAGAGCAGGGAGCTGATTCTCCAGTGATGAGCAGGGGACTGCATATGAATTGGGACCTGCAGGCCAATGTATCCCTGAGGAAAGTCCACAAGAACAATTCAAGAAACCAGTAAGAAACAAGGGGCAGAAAGCTGTGGGACAAAAGCACAGCAGGCTTCTGGAAGGCTGGAGATCCTCTCTCCCGAGGCTAGGATCATTCCACCTGCTGGAGTCCATGGCCCACAAATAACATTTCACCTTCAATCAAGAAGCAGAATTTGAAAAAGATGGCTCATTTGAACTTGAGCCCCAGCTATGTACTTCAGACTGTAGCTCGATGTCTACCCTTTTGCCTAAAACACAGCCTCTTCCCAGAACCACAATGCCTGGAAACCAAGGTGGTCCTGGAGAGAAAATGCTATTTAAGGGGGTAACATTCCATTTGGGTACATTGCAGCCATTGGACCCCCTGGTCTGGGGAAAGCAGCTGGGTTTGTGCCGGGGAGACTACCCACTCTAGGAAACGGGACCAAAGTCTTGGCTACAGGGCCATTCATCCTTGGAAAGGAAGTTGGGTTTAGACCCAGGGTCCCAGTTGGCCTTGCAAAAGGAGCTGGGTTGATACCCACAGGGCCTGCTGGAGAAGAGCCCAGAGGCCCAGGAGCTGACCTGGGGAAAGTAACCTGGCCAGGGCCAAGTGGGCCAGTAGACCTTGGGAACGTAGTTGGACTTGGACCTTGTAAGCCGGTGGCTCTTGGGAAGTTAGCTGGGTTGGGTCCTAAAGGCCCAGAGGCTCTTGGGAAAATTGCTGGACTTGAGCCCTGGAGGCCAGCAGACCTCTGGAAGGTAGCTGGGTTTGAAGCCAATGTGCCAGAAGACTGAGAGAAGGCAGCTGGGTTCAGTGCCCCTGAACCTGTCCCCCTTGGAAAGGGATTAGCATTTACTCCCATGGGGCCAGCTGACCTTGAAAAATGAGCTGAATTGGGGCCTATCGGGCCAGGAGCTCTTGACATGGGAGATGGATTTGGCCCTGGAAGGCCAATTCCTCGAGAGCCAGGACCCGAGTTTGGGCCCATGGGGCCAGGTATTCTCGCCATGGAAGGTGGACTTGTGCCCATGTTTCCAGAAGTCTGTGAGAAAGACGATGAATTTGCTCCTAAAAGACCTGCTGCTCTCAGAATGGGGGCAAGATCTAGGCCTTGAGGGCCAGCCATTCTTAAGTTAAGACCAGATCCTGTGCCCAAGAGGCCACCTGCTCTGGTATCCAGATTAGGGCCTGGGCCCAGGCCACCTGCCCTTGGGTTGGGCGCAAGGCCTGGGCCCAGGTCACCCGCCCTTGGGTTGGGCCCAAGGCCTGGGCCCAGGTCACTTATTCTTGGGTTGGGCCCAAGGCCTGGGCCCAGGTCACTTGCTCTTGGGTTGGGCCCAAGGCTGGGGCCTGAAAATATACCTGACCTTGGGGCAGGGTTTGTACCTATGAAGCCCGATCTCAGACTGGGACTTGGTCCAGGGCCCAGGCCAACGGGCCTATTATTGGGAGGACCATTTCCAGAAGTCAAGAGGGCACCTGTTCTCAGGTTGGGTGCAGATCCAAGGCCCATGGGGCCGCCACTTCTGGAGTTAGGACCTGTTCCCAGGAGACCACCTGCCCTTGAGTTGGGCATAGGACCTGGCCCTGGGAGACCCCCTAACCTTGGGTTAGACAGAGGCCCTGGGCCTGGAAGAGACCCTGCTCTAGGGTTTAGAGCTGGGCCCGGTCCCGGGCCCAAGAGGCCGCCTGGCCTTGGGAAAGAAACTGCACTTGTGCTAGTGGGATTCATTCCCCTTGGAAAAGAAGCCATGCCTGGGTCACGAGCACCAGCAGAGAAAGGTGCTGGATTTGAAGCCAATGAACCTGATGAAGCTGGAAAAGGAGAAGGGTTCCTTGGGAATGGGGCCAGATTTCCACCAAGAGAACCCGGTGTCATAAGGAGGGAATCCGAGATCATGCCTAGCGGGTGGCCTGTGTTTAGAACAGGACCCCCCTGCGGTCCCAGGGAACTGTCGAGCCGTCCTCGAGGTGGCAGCGGAGCACGAGTCCAAGGAGTCGGCCGCTCTCTAGGGAAAATCCGGGGCTCTTTCATACTTTCTTGGGAACGTTGGTGATAATGGGCTTCGGGCGAGTTTTGAAAAGAATCTTGTTTTTGATGAGTGCTGTCACCAAGTACTGGGTACCAGTCTCGCAGGCACGCTCATCACAGTCCTGCTCCCCAGAAGTGTGTTTGACAAGGACTGCAAAAGGTTTTTCCAGGTGGATGATTTTCCCATACAGGATATGATGCCCCACGATCAGCACAGGGATTCCCTTTGGCAGAACAAGAACGAGAAGCCTGAGGTTCAGGGCAACATCATAATGCTCAGGTGCTTCCTAGAGATGCTCTTGGCAGTCACCACTGCCACCTGCCCTCCCTGGTCTGGCTCTTCCACTGCTGAGCAGCCACAGCGGACAACCCACCCTCATGCCCTTTTTTGCCCAGGTAAGATCATTTTCATTTTTAGAACTGTGACCTTTTGAGATTCCTCAAAGCTAAACTGCCCTGCTACTACAGAGGTCGGGGGGAGAATAAGCAGACAGCTTGGCAGATTAGCTAGACCTTGAACAACAAACCTGAGGGCAGTCCTCACTCTGGGTCCTGGGAGCACCACCTCGGTGTAGCTTGCTTTCCTGAGGCATTAGGCAGGGAAAGAAAAGCCCCCTCACCTCAGTGGTGTAATGTAGGTCTCCCAGGAGGTTTCCAGCTAATCCAGTGCTGTAGCGAGCCTCGATCTCCCCCTGTAGCTCCATCAGCACCCATTCTGCCAGGCCTCCAGCCCCAGCACTGCAAGCAAAGGGCTGGCGGTTACAATATTTTTGTGGGGTGAAGGATGACTGTGTCCTACACCACCATTCAAGGCCCAAAGGAACTTTCTGTTGAGCACAAGTTCTCGGGAAACTGGGCACTGTTCCGCACTGAACTAGAGATTGAAATGCGAGGATCTGTATGAGAGGTACCTCAGGACCCTGAATCCTCCAATAAATAGAAAATCTATATAGCTCTAAGCATTCAAGCTGAATAAAAAGCCTTAAAATGTACTCACCTGGAAACAACAATTTGTACCATGAGCCTTCCGTCTTTAAAAAAGCAACTGAAAATAAGCTGTAGAGGGGAAAAAAAGGTTTAGGATAATAATGATAGCTCGTATTTGCTTGTGTACTAGGCACTTAGTACTTTATGTACATTTTATTTCATTCCTCTAACAATTCTATAAGGTGTAAACTTTTAAAAATCTGATAGACGTGTAAGACTGCTTAAGATCACCAAAGGTAACTACAATGTAAAGTTAATGAGCTATCACAATTTGGGTTCAAGACCACATAGCTACTAGTCAAAATACCAGAATTTGAACCCAACGTACACACTGCACAGCCCACATTCTTGACCACTACACTAGTAATCTGCCCTCTTCAAGGACATTGGTAAGAGCTAGTTCTTTTAGACTTTACTTTTTTCCCTTGGTGATGCTATAAACTTTGTGCCCACTTTGCTTATCTGGTATTTCAAGGTTCAAAGGACCTCCCTTTACTAAAAGCCTTGAGATCTGAAAAGCCCTTCAGTCAACTTTAGTGAAAGGTAAGCTGATTTCTGATGTGACTCTCATCAAATGCTCTGACCGTCTTCCTCTTAGACACTAAAAGTATCGTACTGTGAGGCTGCGAAGACTCTCATTCTATACAACTGCACCACCTGGTGGCAAGTCTGTGGTACTACACAAGAATAGGTTTGCGTGGAACACTTGCTGGAAACTGACTTGACTCGTACTTGTCTTTCTGGGAAGGACAGATTCACCAGAGATCTAAACTACAACTTCTGTGTCTTTCCAATGAATAGATGGAGCTTAGTGGAAAGTTATTAGTCCAGTGTTTACCAAATGTAGTACAGCAGGTTAATAGGTGTAATTGTGCTCAAGTTTAGCAAATGTATTAAAATAGGTTTCTTTACTGATCTGTTTATCTTCATTTTGGATCTCCAGGGAAGAGTGCACTGCCATCAAACAGACTTAAAGGACAGCAGACTCTTGAGCACCAAACATACTTTGGGAACATGAGGTTGATCAAATAACTGGACTTCAACTATAAACAGCAGCTAATGTTTAGTACGAATCAGATGCTGTGCACATATATGGATGGCATCTCTTATCACTGTGACCACTCTGAGATAGGTACTTATCCCTCTTCTGCAGCTAAAGCTACTGAGATACACTTGCTTGTATGCGGCACACACACAGCCAGTATATGGTAGAGTGAACCTAAGAACCTAGGCCATCTGACTTTATCTACACTGGTTATGACTACCGAATTCTGTCCTCCCAAAGGAGAAAACCAAGTGCCAGTGAGAATGAAAAGGCATCAAGCAGGTATCGCGTACACCCAAGAGCTGGTCAGAAGGGCAACAGGGAATCAAGAAGCCATCCTCAAATAAGCTACACCTTCAGAAGCAGCGCCAGCTTGGGACCACTTAAGAACAGGTAATACACTAGCTCAGGAGGGCACAGGCCTTCTGACAAAGGAGGAGGCCCTCATCGAAAGGACCACCAAAAGCACTTCCGAGGTTTCTTGAAGGGGAAAGAGTAATGATTTAAAATTAAAACCCAAAAGGTTTGACTGGATTCAGAACAATCTGGGTGGGATACACATTGTCATTTGGATTCTACCTCTGTTTTGAAATTAATTACTATTAAAATTATTAATTTAAAAACCTGAAAAATCAAAGTGCCACCACAATTTCTAAGAAAAAGGTCCAGACAGATCATTATCTTTATAATACAAAAAGCTTCATTTCTCACTTGTCTGAACACTTAATCTGGAATCTTTCAGTTCTGAAATGGAAACAATTCTACTCTGTAGGCACTGTCTTATCTGCCATTTTACAGATGAGGAAAACAGGCTTAAAGAAGCTCAAGGTCAAGTGACAACTCACAAAGTAGGAGAGCTGGGATGTGAACTGACTCTGCAACATGGTCTCTCTGGCCCCCTTGCCTACAACTATACTGTCAAATTTTAAAATTCTACTTTAGGGCCTTAAAATATCCTATCACCTGACTCCTATTTTTTTTTCTTGCAACAGTTGCCCTTTACAATACTAGCCTTTCTTACAGCATCTTCTACAAAATAGCAAGTAAGTAACCTATGCAGGTCTTAGAACTTGCCACCAAAGCAGCTATTACATCTGTGGGGCGGGCAATTAAAAATGAGTAAGACTGTTTATATTATCATATCTAATTGTTTATATTAGACATTCTTTGACACTGATTCCTTTTAATCGCCAACAAAATTTATCTTTTGGTTTGTAAATTGTTAAAAGATTACTGTCTTAAAGTGAACAATTATTTTTATTATGGTAACTGCCCCCACAATAAAGTATGGCAGAATAAAGAACATACAGCTTTTACTGAAAGGGGCCTTGACTCAATGGTTGAACTTAACCACAAATAATTTTCTTCTAGAGCTAAATGTTTTATAAATTATTTTCATTAGAATTTTTTAATTCTTGTATTTTATAAGCATTTTAAAGTTAAGGGAATAAAGGCTTTAGTATCTGCTAGGCCAACAGGTAGCATTTACTGATCTCTTCTTTGGACCTGGGGACTGTCCCTCATGTTTAGGGATACAGGGAGGAAAGCCATTAGATCTGGATTCTGATCATGCGCGTGTTCTTTGCATGGCAGGGGTAACTTAACCTTGCTTCAGTTCCCTGCATGAACCAGGCATAAAAAAGAACCACTTCAAGGACTAGTGAGAATTAAATGAGGTTATGAATGTAAAGTATTCAGCACAGTACCTAGCACATGATAAAGCCTTTAGGGTCAAGCTATTGATTACCTAGAGGAACATGGCTTTTTCTTAGTATAAAATATCTTCATATTACACTGGTTATTATTAATGTTTATAGTGGAGTAAAACATCCTATAGAAACAGAGGGTCATCAGAATAAAATCAAGTTCACACAATGGGAGAACAATTCAAACATGGTAGTCAGGGTTCACCAAACTGCTTCAGTTCTTGAGGTTTTCCTCTAAATGATGACTATTTTTCTATGTGCCTTTCCACCAAATGAACAATTTAGGAAGTCTGATATATAAATGAATACAGATTATTTTTATTAGCAGTGTGACTGTGGTTTTGTGACTGAAGGGGATGGCCTAAAAGGGATCTTGTCTGTGGACAGCTTTCTATCAAGTGCTAAAATCCTGTTTCTGAATGAGAAGCCTCCCTCCAAAAGGGGGCTATGGAGGGTAGGTGAAACTGAATGCTTCCAAACTTTTCTTAGTGAAGAGTGTGTTCAAATACGTGTGTGGATACTATGCATACACGTGGTACTTTCCCATCACATTTTAGGATTCCCATGATGGAGGGAATCAATTACTGGTATTTGCAGACAATGAGTGGAAAAAATGGCTTCAGTCGATCAGAGTTACTCCAGTTTTCTCCATCTTCTGCCACTCTGCAACCCTTCCGCCTCTTACTGCTACAGCACCCCACGTTCCCCAAAGCCCCTTCCTTCTAACCCTGCTCGAGGTCTCCCTCAATCGCGGACTCACCTCCCACCAGCCCCCATTTTCTCCACCCTCTCCCCTTCCCATCCCTTCAGTTTGGGCCATAAACACTTCCTATTTGTAGTCCCGCCCACTTTCTGGGACTTCTCAATCCGCTTCGCCCCGCTTCCCCAACCTCCACCAAGTTACCCAGACTTTCGTTGGGACCTATTGCCAAGCTGTTTAACCCTTTTTCTCACCTCCCCGGGAAACGATTCTTTACACTACCTTACCCCACACCCCCTAGAGTGATGTTCCACACCGTTCACCCTCCTCCAAAGATTACTCTTAAACTTTCTTCTACCACCCTCATTCTCCAAATCGTTTGTTTCCCTCTAATTCTGAAATATTTCGTTCTTTCCTTGGAAGAATCCCAACAGACACTTCTCTCATCTCTCACTCAGCCCACAAAAGAACCTGAATCACTTTCCAGACGTATGTCTTCCTTCCAAGCACCCTCCAAAATCAACTACCCCAGTAGTCTACCCCTCCCCCCAATTTAAAATGTCCCCTCGAACAACCTCACAGTCCTACAATCCCCACCCTCGAGAGTCCCCTTTCTGATATTCCCGCTACCGCTTGGGTTCCAGCTCTACCCCGTTCCCAAAAACCTCGTGTACTGGGCTCCAACCCCACCCGGGAAGAACCCCTTTCCGCACGTACCTCGAGGATCCGGCCCGCGCCGCCCCCTTCTCCGTCCTCCGCCCGCGCTCGGCCACCCTTTCCGCCCTTCTCCGCTCCGCCCCGCTCGCTCCCCTCCCTCCGCCTTCCGTCTGCACATCGCTCCCTTCCCCCACAATTCCCGGCCTTCCTACGCCCCGGGCACCCCCTATTTCTTCCCCCACCTCTGCGTGGCCCTCCCCGCGCCCCTCCTTCTTCCCGATCTCCCCTCCCCCGCCAGTCGCTCCCCGCCCCTCCGCTCGCCATTCTTCTCCTCGAGCCGCGCGCCCCGCTCGGCCCCAGCTTCCTAGCTTCCCGTTCCCTCACACCCTCGCCCCCATCCCCAGCTCGGCCCTCGCTCCCCGCGGCCTCCCGCGCCCCCCCGCCCGCGGCCTGACCTGCAATGGCGGCCGCCGAGCGCGGCGCCGCGCGGCCAACGGGCGACAACCGAACCTCCCGCCGCCGTCGCCGCCGCCGCGAGCACTGCCTGCGCACTTCCGGCCTTGCGCTACAAGCACTTCCGGGGCAGAGCACGCGAGCGCGCGCGCACGTGGGGCCGGGGCGGAGAGAAGGTGGCGCCCGTCCGCGGGTAAGTTGGGGAAGGTGTGTGGGAAGCGGCTGTAAGGAGAGGGCAGTTCGGGGGATGGGGGTACTGCCTACCCTAAGTCCTAGCCTCTTGGAGCTCGCCGGCTCCCTGTGTCGAGGGCGGGTGGAGGCTACTCCGTAGATTCCCTGGAGATGGAAGGGGCGGTGGAGACCTCGCGCGCTCTTCCGACGCTCTCTTAGCCCAGCCGGGCCCAACACACCTTTTCTGCCCTCGAGTTCTTAACCTTGAAGGGAGACAGCTGAGGAGTGAACCGACCCGGGCCGTACCGTTGCCGAGTGCGTCTGTTGGCAGCCGAGGTGGAGTGGGAGGGGTAGCTGACAGATGCCAAACCAAGTCCTGTCGCTTCCTCCTCGAGAGCCCTCAGTTCTGGCTGCCCCATCAACCCCACCTTCACTGCTATAGTTTGAGTCTGTAATTGGCACACTTACCGCGCAGTACAGTTAGGGAGAAGTGCTTGCTAAAACGCAGATTCCTAATGGCTTCCCCCCACACCCACAAATTGGAATTCTGGAGCTGTGGAGTAAAGACCCGAATCCTGCATTTTTAGCAACCATTTTTCGAGGGAATTTTGATGCAGGAGTTCTGCAAACATGACTTTGAGAGACTGGTTTAGGCCGTTAGCATTTCTTGCCTTTTTAGAGTGGTGCTGGTGGTAGTGGTGCTTACCCTCCTCTTGACCCTCGGAGAACCTCACACCCCAAATGAAAAGAAGAACCTTAGTTCTGCTTGGACTACAACGGGTCAGCTCCATGTGTCTCCCTTTGTTCAAGTTCATGTTACCATTAGAGAATGAGATTATTTTCAGTCTTTGGCTCTAAGATCAGTTTTAGACTCTCACCCCTCTTCCTCATACTACTTCAGCAGTTGTCATGATTGTTAGAAGTCTGGGTGATGCTCTGTATGTTGAGTTTTTAGATTTTTTGCAGAAGAATCTTGAGCTTCTGGAGATTGCCTAATAGAGTCTTGTGTGCGGCATGAAAATATCATTACTTAAATACTTAGAAATGAACCTCAGGGAAACATAGTTGGAGTCTTCCATCCAGTGTAGTGATACTAAGGAAGAATACATACGGCATTCTGCAAATTCTGCATTCTGTTTAACAAAAGTTACTTTTTTTCCTCCCTTAGGAATGGGTGAATTTAAGGTCCATCGAGTTCGCTTCTTTAATTATGTTCCATCAGGGATCCGCTGTGTGGCTTACAATAACCAGTCAAACAGATTGGCTGTTTCAAGAACAGATGGTACCGTGGAAATTTATAACTTGTCGGCAAACTACTTTCAGGAGAAAGTAAGTCATTTAGGAGCCTGATTTGGTATTTCTGAGGTTAATTTTCTTAAGTTCAATTCTACAAAAATTATGTCTTTTATAGTCAAAGAGATCAAAAGGAAGTGACTCTGTACCTTCTCTCTCGAGTTGTTTTGAACTATGGAACATCTATAGCATGTGATTTCTTGTCTGACTTTCGTGATGCAGAAGCTCAGAGTTTTGATCTGTGTAATGTTGGTCAGAAAGATCCTACCTAGGAATTGGGGCAAGCTCACTGTCACTTGGAAACTGAGGTTTGCTGGTTCTTTTGGGCACATGAAGAGAAACTGTTGAGACAATTTTTTTACATCAGTCTGCACACCACTGTAGCTTTGGTAACGTAGCGTTTCCTGCTGGTGGCATCAGTACCTATTTCATTGGCAATTCAGAAATACTCATGAAACATTTCGTATCAGAAACTCTGGTGATGTGATAGCAGGAAGATGGATCTCTAAGTTCATCTGAGAGAATGTAGACTAACATGCCTATATATTGAGAGTACAGGAGATTCTAAATTAGGTAAGAACTGTTTTGGATGTATGCAAAGGGCTGTTATAGCAGCATCTTTTTTCAAAGGGACTGATTACTCATTTCAGATGCAACATCTAATTCAGTTCACATTTATTGAGTGCCTTACATGCCCTGGGCACCACGATGTAAATGGATAGATGAGTAAATGAATGAATTTAGTGCCCAGCAGCCTAGTACTTGAAATGTAGGCTCTCTGTAGAAGTTTCTAAATGAATGAGGAGCAAGTAGTAGGCATTAAAACGAATGTCAGAGGCCCTGCCATCAAGGAGCTTAAAAGTCCGGGGAGGGGAAGGTGAATACACGGTTTCTGAACACTGTGCTAAGTTTTATATAAAGCTATGCACAGGGATGCTCTTAGTGGAGAGATGCAGTGCTCTAATGAGATGGGTTTAGGAATCTTGGAAAAGGGATGACTTACTGAGCTGACCCCTGACGAACTAACAGGAGTTAGAAAATGACTGGTCACCACAGCTGGGTCCCATTCTGTAGTGTGAAAGTCATGCTGCGGTTCATGCTTGTTGCATCCTGGGTTTCTTGGTCACTGATGACAACTAGTTATATACTAGTTTGTTTATTTGTTTAATGTCTTTCTTTCTCACTGAGCTTCAAATTTTATGGAGATAGGGACCGTGTCAGTGATGCTCATGACTATATTCCCGGCATTCAGCAAGTGTCTAGTACAAGCCACTGCTGAGTTAGTAGTTGTTGAATGAATTAAGTCAACCGTGTCTTACTTAGTATCTCTTATTCTGTCTGTTTTTTCAACAATTAATTCAATCTAGTCTGCTTTTTCAGTATTTGCTACTATTTAAGATTACTTAGCTCTGTTACTTACTCCCAGAACAGGAAAAAATTGTATCTGTTAGAGTAGAAAGAATAGGGACTGGGAATAGTGAGACCAGCATTCTCTTCATGTCATTGATTTTGGCACTTTGGGCAAGTCACTTAACCCACAAGTACTTTGGCCCTCTCAGGTTCAAATAGGAAAAATTATATCTACCCAGTCTCTTTTTGTGTCAAGCAAATATAAGAAAAAAATGCCTTGATCGGTATGGAACTTTTTGAGGGCTAAGAGAAAGCACTTAGAAATGAGACTTGAATGAAAAACTGGAGGGAGCTGCATTAGTTTATCTAATTGTTATTTTTTAAACAGCTTTTTATAGGTAAAATTGACACAACAAACAGCATGTATTTAAAAAGTATATATGTTGATAACTTGACATAAATATACACCTTTGAAACCATCGCACAATCAAGATAGTGCATTGATTTTTTTTTAAAGTTAGATACAATCAAATATAATGGGATAGAAACTTTATTGTACCGAAAAGCTTTTGCAGAACAAGTTCTAGTGAAAGAAACAAAACCAGCTGTGGAAAAAACGAAAACATGAACCTGGACAAAAATGAAAATGTCAGTAGAAATGATGGTCTGGTGGCACAAAACCCCACCCTGGTTTTTTCTAGGGAAGCATTTTATGTTTCACCCTGTTGCCTGTGACCACTCGGTGCTGATAGCTGGTGACCCTGTGGTGGGCTGAGAAGTTACGGGGTTTCTGCAGTTTTTCCCAGGTCACGAGTCTCGAGCTACCGAAGCTCTGTGTTGGGCGAAAGGACAGCGACTCTTCAGTGCTGGACTCAGCGGGGAGATTATCGAGTATGATTTGCAGGCATTAAACATCAAGTATTCTATGGATGCCTTTGGAGGACCCATCTGGAGCATGGCTGCCAGCCCCAGTGGCTCTCAACTTTTGGTCAGTAAGCAACCATTGGTCATTTATTTTTTTTATTTTTTATTTTTTAAAAATATTTTATTTATTTATTTTTAGAGAGCAGGGAAGGGAGAGAGAAAGAGAGGGAGAGAAACATCAGTGTGTGGTTGCCTCTCACATGGCCCCCACTGGGGACCTGGCCTGCAACCCAGGCATGTGCCCTGACTGGGAATCGAACCGGCGACCCTGTGGTTTGCAGCCCATGCTCAATCCACTGAGCTACACCAGCCAGGGCGCAACCATTGGTCGTTTAAACCAAGATTTCTCTTGTGCCCCCTGAAACTTCTTCCCTGCGCTCGTAGGATGGTAGATCAAAGTTATATTATGGCATATAGTGACTCCAATCTGAGCTGGGTTCCAGCAACCCCAATATAAGGTTGGAGTTCATACTGCGGATTAAAAATCCCTTTTCCTTGCCCTGGCTGTTATGGTTCAGTTGGTTGGAGCATCATCCTATAAACTGGAAGGTCAAGGTCGTGGCTTCAGTTCCAGTCAGGGCATATGCCTAGGTTTGGTCCCTGGTTAGGGTGCATTTTAGAAGCAATGGATGAGTGTTTCTCACATTGATGTTTCTCTCCCTTCCTGTCCCCTTTCTGAAAACAATAAGCATGTCCTCAGGTGAGGATAAAGTGATTAAAAAAAACTCTCGTTCTTTTGCATCCTTTCTGTTCTGCTTTGGACCTTATTTATTTATTTATAAAATGAGAGGGTTAGTTTGGTTTCCCAAGTTTTGTTCTTTGGAATTGAGAGCTGTAGAGATTTTTTTTGTTTGGTTGTACTTCAGAATACAGCATTTAAATCCTTTTGTAGATTCACAACGTACTAATGTGTATTTGAAGTTCCGAGGTCCTTCCACCAGTTACGTAACCTGTGCAAGTATGGTTTATCACAGTGTTTCTCAAAATTGTTTGAGCAAAGACTGAGAAGACTGCTCTCCTCCCCCCCCCCCCATTAGTATTAGAATGATGCTTTCAGGGATTTAATTTTCTGTGACAAGAATATGAATCTCTTTTAATTTGCATTAATTAGTGCAGTATCTCGGTAAGTCACTGTTTAGGTTATATAGTTAACAGGAATTTTATTTAGGCCACAGGTCTCTAGCAGAGATGTGCTGTGAAATCCTGCTTTTCTTTTCTGTGTCCTGTGCAGGAATTGGGTCACTAATTAGCCTGCTTTCTCGTTAGGACATGAAGGCTGCCAAGAATACACTATAGGTTTCTTGGTGCCAGTCCTTTTTCTCTCTCACCAACTATTTTGCAGAGCAAGTGATCAGTTTAGGAAGAAACGTTATGTATTTGTAAACATATATATATCTAGTTAAAAGTATAAAATGCTTCTGTGTTTTCTACCTCCTTTCCCTAATAGGTTGGTTGTGAGGATGGATCTGTGAAACTGTTTCAAGTCATCTCAGACAAGATCCAGTTTGAAAGAAATTTTGATCGGCAGAAAAGTAAGGGTTCTTTCTGGTGGGGCAGTGAGTAGCCTTCACAGGTGTTTACGTGTCTGTGTCACTGGGGCTGGAATGTTTCCCCGCGGGCCCAGGTAATGTTTTATCCGTAAGACTTCATTTTTCCAAAGAAGGTGGCGGGCCCGATTTGGGCGTAGGGCCCTAGTTTGCTGACTCCTTACTGAGAAAATAGTAACTATCCCATGTATTCTCTGTGTCCATTAGTAGTATTTATGCTCTGCTACTCAGATTTATATTTCGGTGGTTTTTAAATATCTTGAGGTTTCCTTTTTAAATTACAAAGGTGATATAGTGCTTGTTAAAATTTTCATATGTTTAGCCAAATATAAAAGCAAATGTCTCATTTCACAATGTAGACGACATTTTGGGCTGATCTCCTAGACTCTTGTATGTTCATGTAGACAAATACACAGGGAGTGCCTATTCCTGTTTGCAGCTTCCTTTCTCTTGTTACATTGCAGACGTCTGTGGCAGCGATGCCAGCCTGCACGGCACGGCATGGCATTTGATGGTGCTCCATAGTTCATTTCGCCAAATTCCTACTGATGGATAGTATTTTTTTTTTTTTTTTTTACTACTACAACCAGTAGTGCAGTGAATATTTTTATATACATATTTTTGGGTACTCATGCAAGTATTTCAGTGACTATGCCACATATGTACATTTTCATTTTGTTAGGTTACTGCCACATCACCCTTCAAAAGGTTGTGCTTATTTACACTCCCATCAACCATTTATACATTGTTGAAGTTAGTGTCAAATACTTCACTATGGATCCCAGGGCGAAGGTGTTCCTCATCTGTTATAAAAACAGTTCTTCACAGGAGTGTAGTGGTGAGAGAGCTGAGACGGCAGGACACCAGCCCTGTCGATAATTGTGGAAGGAGAACTCAATGACCTTTTGCTGTAAATTTACTGTGTGTGTCACTTTCTTTTTTGTTGTTCAACTCCCAAGGTCGCATCCTGAGTCTCAGCTGGCATCCTTCTGGTACCCACATTGCAGCTGGCTCCATAGACTACATTAGTGTGTTTGATGTCAAATCAGGTGACTGTTTCTCTCAGTTCATTTGGGATGCGGGTCTTGTTTGTCAGATTCACATTTCTGGGTTCCCAAAAGCTGGAGCCCCTGTCATACTTTCAAGGACATTCAAAGCCTGTAACCTCTTGTAATTTTCTGGGATGTTTATCGTGAATTTCAGACCTTTCTTGGTTTACTGATCCTGCTTTGGGAGGAATCTTGGTTCTTCCATGGAATGCAGTATTTTTTATCATAAGAATTCACAGTAGCGCTGGCTGGGTGGCTCAGTTGATTGGAGCGTCATCCTTGTACACCAAGAGGGTTTGGTCTCCAGTCAAACGTATACTTAGGTTGCCGGTTCAGTCCCTGGTCAGGGTGCGAATGGGAGGCAGCTGCTCGATGTTTCTCTTCTCTCTTTCTCTCTCCCTCTCTTTCCCTCTCTCCTCTCTCCCTCTCTCACCCTCCCTCCCTTCCCTCTCTCCCTTTCTCACTCTCTAAAATCAATAAACATACTCTATGGTAAGGATTTTAAAAGACAAGAATCCATTTCTTTAAAAAAAAAAAGAATTCACGGTAAAATTTGTCCTCAGCCAGTAAGATGTTAATGATCAGTAGAACAGCTATTTGCGCCAGTTCCTGGTGAGCATGAGCATCTGTCTTTGAGAAACATGAGATCTTGGTAGCAAAATTGGTGAGACATGAAGTCAGAAAGGTAGAGAACCCCATTCTTTGCTCTTGGCCTAGAGAATTGGCTAATGGAATCCTTCAGTGATGAGATTGACTTCAGCTTGCCATGTCTACACCCATTTAAGATGAAGTTAAATTCATTAGGTCTGTCTCCTTTCTCTTTTTCTTCAGTGCTTGAATAAGTTTTCGTTGTTACCAGTTATGCGTATACATAGAGTCAAAGAATTCCTTAAGGCTTGTTACAGAAAAGCAGGGCTCCCTCATTTCCCTTGTCCAGTTCTCTAAGGCAGCCACCTGCAGCTGTTAGCTGATTCCTTTAGTACTTATCTTTGTGCTATACATAGTATGCCTATTATGATATGTTTTGATTTTTAAATTTTAGACCATTATTTATTGACTTCTACCATTTAGCCCTCTTTCCACCATCTGTCACATGCACACTTTTTCCTGACCCTCCCAGTGTGGTTATAACTTTGTTCAGATCAGTAGTCACTGTTTTCATGATAATGAAATATAAAATAAATAGTACTCGCACAGTAAATTACCTTTACTGTCCTGTATGCTTTCGGCTAATGTTTCTCTCTCTTTCCCTCCACACGTACACGCATGTACGTGCATCCGTCTCACTCATTCCTCCCCACGTTCTTTCAGTTGTGTAAATTAGGTTCAGGTACATCTGGTTTCCTTTCTCCCACTTTCGTCTTGACTGATTATCTGCCAGAGCCTCAGACTTGCTCCAGTGCAGCCAGTTTCGGGGCCTCCTGCTCAGCTGTGAGACCTTGAACTCTGATTTTTCACGCAGCCCAGGGATCCCCTTTGCTTTTCTTGTTGGTAGAATCCCGTTGCCATGTCATTCACCTTCTTGGTTAGTCTTTTGTTTGGTGGGTCCTGAGAAAGGGTTCATGAGAAAGGATTCTGGGCTGGAAATTATTTTCCCTTAGAATTTTGAAGGCCTGGCTTCACTATCTTCTAGCCTTGAGTATTTTTATGAAGTCTAGTGTATTCTGAGAGTAGATCCTCTGTATGGGTCTCGCCCAACCCCCGCCCCTGCCCCAGAAGCTTTTAGGACCTTCTCTTTATCCTTGCAATTCTAAAATTTAGCCGTTATGTTTCTTGGTGTGCAGATCTGTTACATATTTATCAGAGCCTTGGTAGGTTCTTTTAATCCAAAAATCCATGTTTTTCCATTCTAGGGAAAATTCTAGTAGTTATTTTATACAGGAGCTCCCATTTTTTTTTTTTGGAGTTTTCTTTGCATGTTATCTCTACCAGTTTTCTTATCTCTTTTTTTCCCCTCTTATTTTTTTGTCTCTGACATTTTACTCTGCTTCCTTGGAGGCTTTGTCGTCTTTATCTTTAAATCCTGTTGCTGAGTTTTTCATTATTTTTTTTCTATAATTTTATAATCACTTATGTAATCATTTGACAGGTTTTTTATTGTTGTTCAAGTACAGTCGTCTCCTATTTTCCTGCCACCACTCCCCCACCCCGCCCCGTTACTGAGATTTTCATTTCCAGAGGTTTTTTGTTTATTCGTTTCCTGACTTTTACAGAATTCTCTTTCTGTCTCATACCTGCTCTTCTCTTTCTAAGGCTATTTTTTATGGAATTTGTCAAGTGTTCTTCACCCTGGCTGTTTCCTCCTTGTTGTGTGTGTGCGTGTGTGTGTTATATCTGTCTGTCTGTATGTATGTATGTTAGTCTGCTTGGCCCCTACCTTTCATAGTAAAGCTTCTCCCACATGTCTGGTGATCGCTGTCATCATGATATGAGTGGAGTTTATTACACACGGGCCTCACTGAAGAACGGTCTGGCTGGAATGTTTGGAGACCTCTAAGTAAGGACTGTTATTTAGATCTTTTCTTTTGTCATGGTTATCTTCCCCAGAAATGTTCTTTTTTAAACACTGTATTTTTTAAGGAGTTTATTTTCTTTAGAGAGAGGAGAAGGGAGAGAAAGAGAGGAAGAGAAACATTGATGTGTGAGAGAAACCTCAGTCTGTTGCCTCTTGCATGCCCCCAGCCTGGGACCTGGCCTGCAACCCAGGCGTGTGCCCTGACGGGGATCCAACCGGCGATCATTTGATTCACAGGCCGCACGCAATCCACTGAGCCACACCAGCCAGAGCGAAATGTTCTTCTTTAAAATTCTCCTGCCCGGTGATAATAAGCCTGCTAATAAGCCTGCACTCTAATGAGAAGAAAACTGGTGTTTTCAACATTTATGTAATCTACATTCCATACAGTATTCCCACCCTCAATTCTGCCTGATGTCCCGCTTCAGAGAGTAGGTCTCTAGCCTTCCGTTGAGGGGGGGTTTGGGGAGGTGCCTGACTTCTTAGTTAGGCATTGGGTATCTGAGGGACTAAGAGTTTCTTAACCTTACTTTCAACCAGTCCCTCCTTTTAGCCCCACTTTCACCTGTTTCCAGAGTATGTGGGGTCACCAGTGCCCGACTTTTCTGAGGATCCCATGGTGTAAGTCAGGTGGCTTCTTGGCTTTCCCCACAGCTGACTTGGGACTTGGTTTCAGGGCTCTGCTGAGTCAGTTACCATCCTGTAAATGCCCCGAGTTGTCACCCTAGTCTTCTCTTTCTTTCCCATGGGGTTTTGGAAAAGAGCGAAGTATAATGGGTGTGCGTAATTGGTTAGTTTTAAGTGAAGTCTCGTGTCTCTTCCATTTCATCCCTTCCCGCTTCCTCTCTCTCGTCCTTAGGCAACTGTTTTGGTGTTCAGAAACCGAGTTCACTGTACCTAGTATTTACTAGCTGTTTGTGCTCAGGCAGCTAACTTGACATAATGTCTGCTACAGGTAGTGTTTGAAGACTGAAGGAGAAATAATTATCATTCACATGTGGGCTTTTCTTATTTTTCAGGGAGCGCTATTCATAAGATGCTCGTGGACAGGCAGTACATGGGTGTGTCTAAGCGGAAGTGTATCATATGGGGTGTGGCCTTTTTGTCCGATGGCACTGTCATAAGTGTGGACTCTGCTGGGAAGGTGCAGTTCTGGGACTCAGCTACTGGGACACTTATGAAGAGTCATCTCATCGCAAATGCTGACGTGCAGTCCATCGCCGTATCCGATGTGAGTATAGTCCCTGTTTTGCGCGGTTCCTGTACCATCTGGGGGATGGCGCACCACGCACAGTGACCCCTGATCCTGAGTGTTGTACTGGAGGGAGATACATTTAGGGAAATAGATCTGAAAAGCCACATAATTTCCCTGCGCTCTCTTACTCTCTAACCAGTTGTCAGAGAACGTACTCTGAAAGACTAGTTAGCAGAAAGGTTTTCTGCAGACGTTCCCCGCCCCTTAGTTAATCCGGTCTGGTTGTAGACAGTGCATAAGTGTCCTAGAAGAATCTTGAAAAGCACCGATTCCTCTCTCTGTACAATTGTTCTGCTTCTGATCTTGGGAAATTAGAAGATAATTTTATAGTGATTTTGCAAATGTTAATGGTCTCCTGTTGGAATAGACTTAGCAGATTTTGCTGAACAGGTGTGCCTCTTCCCTTTGGCAACCAGAATTCTTGATCAGAAACGTTTGGGTAGTTTAGCAGTGAGCTATGGAAGTCACTTTGAGATTTCACTGGATCCTTTATTCTTTACCTTTTTAGTTTGAGAATTGCTTGCTATCTTCAGTGTGAAAATCCAGTTTTTAGTGTAGGGATCACTCATATTTGCTCTTGTTGCCTATAAAATGTTCCCGTCCCATTTCGTAAGTTTTCCATGAGAACAATTTGATGTGTGTTAAAAGCCCTGTGAGACATTTAGATGTTAACTATAAAGTGTGAAAAAGTTGTAAGTGAAATGAGTGGGGGAAGTTCTCTTTTTAAAATAGTCTTGATCCAAACTGTTTGGAATTATTAGACTTAAGACGTAATTATTAAACTTAATATCATTTAAAGTGTACTTACTCAAATACTATGCTTTTTCAAAAACCAGGGAAGATACATATTTACTGCTGTGTAACAGTTTTCAGGATTTATTGTTAAGGGGAAAACAGAACAGTTTAATAGTATATAATATAGGACATAATAGTATATAAAGAGAAGAGAGGGCAGATTTGTATATTAGACATTAGATATTTATATATTAGATATTTTATGTATATGCAGTTATCCTGATACATGTACACCTATACATGTAACATCTCTGAAGAGATTTTTAAAACGCAAATAATTTCTGGAGAGGGAAGTTATGGGGGGCTGGTGGGAGACAGGCTTAATTTGTATTGTATACCGTTTTATGCTGTCTCATCTTTTTTCTGCCATGTGCCTGTATTACTACATGGCATTGAATCTTGATATAAATGATTGTAAAATAAGCCATAGGAAAATTATTATGGGAAAAAAATTATTCCCATAATTTTTTTTATTATGGGAAGAGAAATACTACTAATTACTATGTTGTAGTGCTATTTTTAAAAGTGAAATACTTATTTTACATATGCATATAATATAAACTATTATAAAAGGACACAATGCTTTTTTAAACATAGGATTTATGTTTTCCTTATTGAAGAGCTCCTTAAAACTTAAATTTCTGTCATATTACTTATGCCTATATAAAGAGGAAAGTATAACTGACTTAAAGAGATTAAGGCATTCATAAACTTTCTTCGCATTCGAAGTTGGGCTCTGAATCACTTTTCAGCGAAATCATCAAGGCCCATGTCTGCCACACACGCGTCCCAGCCATCCATATGTTGGTGACGATGCTCCACTGTGGTCCCAAGCTTTTCCTTTACTCTTTTGGACAACCTTTCTGAAGTTTTAGTGTTCGCTTTTTACCTGCAGATGTTGGGCATGAACAGGTTGACAGACACAAGATATCCTGATTTGAGAGCTGTTAAAATGTGGTAAAATGTGTGCCTGAGAATCAGTGAATTGTGGTACTTAACTAAAATTGAAAAATGCAATTCGTATATACAATATCTAGATGATGCATTATGGTGTTGTACACCTGAAACCTGTATAATTTTATTAACCAACATTCCCCTAACAAAGTCAATAGAAAACATGCAGTTGTACAAATGCCGCCCCTCAGGAATGCTTATCACAAACTCTGGAGTGGGCAGACTTGAATTGACTCAAACACGACGTGTCTTCCTTGGGCAGGTAACTTCTTCCTTAGCCTCAGTTCTTTTCTGTGAGAACAAGGATGCTAGTAACAGATACAGAGCTGGGCGGAAGATGACGTGGGCGGCGCTTGTGCAGTGCAGAGTACAGCGAGTGTCTCAGAGTGCACGTGGCGTTGGCGTTGTCGTTGTCACGTCTCCTTTGACACTGATCCCAATTACAACGCTTTTCTCCACTATAGTCTTGCCAGAACAGCTGATTGTTTTTAGATTTCTTTTTTTTTTTTTTAAGGTTTTATTTATTTATTTTAGAGAGGAAGGGAGGGAGACAGAGAGGGAGAGAAACAGCAATGTATGGTTGCCTCTCACATGGCCCTCATGGGGACCTGGCCCGCAACCCAGGCATGTGCCCTGACTGGGAATCGAACCGGGACCCTCTGGTTCCCAGCCCGCGCTCAATCCACTGAGCTACACCAACCAGGGCTGTTTTTAGATTTCTTTTTATTGGATTGCATTGACTAAAATGTGAACAGTGGCAAACACCCAGTCTTTGATTTTTTAGATGTCTTTCATCTTCACCAAGTACAGGAGTACTGATTCCTGCAGGGTGTTGTAGCGAACATTTGCTTTCCTTTATAGGTCAGTCCTGAGATTTTTTTTTTCCTGTGTGAAGCAGTCACTCTGAATTAGGGCACACACACCGCTGTGTGCAGTGCTGCTCTTCCCTGGCTTCATTCCTGCATCACCCTGAGAGGGCTCTTCTGTTTCCTTTTCAGTTCTCTACGGTCCCACCTCAGGGAAAGAGGCTGTGGGGTGAGGGAGACCTGCCTTCCCAATGCCTATGTACAAGTAGGCAGGACTTTGAGCAAACTGCCACATTTCCCCCCTCCGGTAAACTAAATGAACTATTTATTTTAGTTGGAGGTGGGAGAGAGTGTGTGGGTTCCTAAGCTGCTCGGTGCGTCTCCACTTTTGGCTCGAGTGAATGGATTTCAGTTAGTATCCTTAGAGGAGGTGAGGGAGAGGCTGGTCTGGGCCACCTTATGTGCTTTCCTTCAGACACACTTTCCTTCTTCACCATCAGGTGCCTACAGGTGACCTCACAGAGCTGGCACAAGGTGGCACAAGGTTGAGCGGGTGTGGGGTGTCCAGAGCAAAGGCATTGGAGGCAGAGAGCCCGGTGTCTTTGTCACGTCTCTAAACCTCTCGAAGTACCAGTTTCCTTATCTGTTCAAAGGGCTATTAAATGGTAGAAAAATGGGTAAAGTGATGACTCATACAAACACGGACTGGAAATACGTCGGAATATTCTGTAACTCATTAACTGAGAGAACTGGTAAGATGGTACAAGCACTTCAAAGGAGAATTCAAAGAACACAGATATATATGAGGTCATCAGGAACGCCGAAACCATCCACAAGGCGATACTCAGTTGTGTTTCACCAGGCAAAAGTTTTTGCATTTCTGTGCAAAAGCATCATCACTTTCAATTTTCTACAATTGACGGAGCTGTGAAACTGCTTCCAGACAATCAAAGGGCTCAGTGAACAGGACACCAGTACTTTTCATGCTCCTTTCAAAGTCTTACACAGTTTCTCCTGATAGGGCAAGTGATGCTTAATTTTGCAAGGTATTGAAGGATTAAAGATGATATGACATATACAAAGTTTCTAGAACAGTAGGTGGGTTATCGATGGCAGCTGCGTGCTCAAACGTCTCATACCTCTTGACTGGTCAACCTAGTCACTAGGCTGTTTCATTGATTTAACTGCTGATTCAGGTTCCTAATTTTTTTTTTTTTAAGATTTTATTTATTTTTAGACAGAGGGGAAGGGAGGGAGAAAGAGAGAAACATCAATGTGTGGTTGCCTCTCATGTACCCCCTCCTGGGGACCTGGCCTGCAACCCAGGCACATGCCCTAGACCAGGAATCCAGCTAGCGGCCCTTTGGTTCGCAGGCTGGTGCTCGAGCCACTGAGCCACACCAGCCAGGGCTGGTTCTTCATTTTTCTTACTTCTCTGTCAAACATCCTATCTTTTTTGTCTTGCTCAAAGTTACGTGTATTTTAAAAAAATGAGTTAAAGTGAAAATGGTTTTGAGAATATAGAGAAATTAAAAAAAGTAAACTAAGACCTTTTAAAACTAACAAATCACAGTGTTCAACATTCTGGTAAGTGAAAGCCTTAAACTGAGGACCGGGGACCCTGGGTCTTTGATGCTGATCAGGCTATTTCCCCGCCTCGGCCCACCCGCTCTTCATCTTTCAAAAGATGAGAGAATTTCAGGGATTTTCAAACTTCAGTCTTTTGACTACCTGTTTTGCAACCCCCCCCCCCCCATGTTCTCAATACTGTATTTACATTAAATTTTTTTATTGTGGTAAAATACACATAATAAAATTTTGCCATTTTAACTATTTTTAAGTGTACAGTTCAGTGGCATTACGTACATTCATAGTGTTGTGCGTCTGTTACCTCTCCATTGTCAGAACTTTTTCATCACCCCAAACAGAGACTCCGTACACATTGAAGAGTAACTCCTTACTCCTCCCCTCTCCCAGCCCCTGGCTACCTCTGTTCTACTTCTGTTCCCGTGAGTTTGCCTGTTCTGGGTACTTCATAAATGGAATCATGTAATAATTGTTCTTTTGTGCCTGTGTTATTTTATTTAGCATATTATTTTCAAAGTTCATCCATGTTAGAGCATTATCAGAATTTCATTCCTCCTTACGGCTGAATGATGCTTCATTGTGTACACACACACCTCACTGAGCTTATTTATCTGTTGATGGGCATTTGAGTTGTGTCCATATTTTGGCTCTTGTGAGTAATACTGCTGTGTACGTGGATCTGAGTGCCTGCTTCCTAATCTTTCTTTGAGTATATATTTTCATTACTATTCTTTTTTTTTTTTTTTAAGATTTTATTTATTTATTTTTAGACAGAAGGGAAGGGAAGAAGAAAGGGAGAGAACATCAATGTGTGGTTGCCTGCAACCCAGGCGTGTGCCCTGACTGGGAACTGAACCAGCGACCCTTTGGTTCGTAGCCTGCACTCAATCCACTGAGCTACACCAGCCAGGGCTTATTACTATTCTTGATTGGGTTTGTTTGTTTTGTTTTTTAGGGGTTTTATTCCTCACTTCTTTTTATTTTTTTTTAAAGATTTTATTTATTTTCAGAGAGAGGAGGAGGGAGGAAGAGAGAGGGAGGGAGAGAAACGTTGAAGTGCAAGAGAAACATCAGTCGGTTGCCTCTCACACACCCCAACTGGGGACCTGGCCCCACAACCCAGGCATGTTCCCTGACTGGGAATTGAACCGGCGACCCTTTGGTTCACAGGCTGGCACTCAGTCCGCTGAGCCACACCAGCCAGGGCTGACTGTTAATATTTTTATTGGGTTATGTAAAACTTATAAATTTCTTTAGTGATCATCAATATCTTTATCATGTTAAATATTCCTATTCAAGAATATAGTATGGATTTCTCTGTTTAGGTAATCTTTTACGTGCTTTAGAGGGACTTACTTTTTTTTTCTTATATAGGCCCAGCACATTTTTGTTAAATTTATTGCTAGGTGCTTTGTCTTTTCTGTTGACTTCATAATGAGGTCTAGTTTGTGTAGAGGAAAGCACCTCCCCGTTTGCGGTGCGCGTTCATTTGTTAGTGTTAGCTTCCGGAGGGGAAAGACCCCTGTGGCCTCCCTTCCGGTCCTGGCCGTAAGTTTCCCCTAAGATGCCCAGACAGGCAACTTCAGGAAATATTCTTCAAAGTGGGCTCTGTTTTGCTCAAATGTACCTCCCTGATGATTTAATTTCTCAGCAAGAAGACAGTTTCGTGGTGGGCACAGCCGAGGGGACAGTATTCCATTTTCAGCTGGTCTCTGTGACTTCCAACAGCAGTGAGAAGCAGTGGGTGCGGACAAAGCCGTTCCAGCATCACACTCACGACGTGCGAACCGTGGCCCACAGCCCGACAGCACTGATATCTGGAGGTGGGTTCTGCTCTTGGCCGGGCTGCTTCTTGACTCTGCCCAGCTCTGGCTGTCTTCGTGCAGGACATTTTCTAATTCTGTCTTCTCCCCTCTTTCTCCCGCCCAGGCACTGACACCCACTTGGTCATTCGTCCTCTCATGGAGAAAGTGGAGGTAAAGAATTATGATGCCGCTCTTCGAAAAATCACTTTCCCCCATGTAAGTACCACCCCTAACCCCCACTGTCCCCGCAGTTCTCCGTTCCCCTGTCCCATGGACTGAGCACAGCTCACAGTTCCTGAGCAAGTCTCTAAGACTTCAGCTGTGCCTTCTTTCATCCTTCTGTTCTGAGACAGGCCTCTTGCGAAGACATTTATGGGCCAAGAAAGTTACAGTAACACTCCCAGTTCAGTTTCTGGGGGTACCATTCCCTTCCTTAGAAAGCGGGTTATTGGGGGATTTGTTTTTAACTCTAGGCTCTTTATTATTCTGGGCAGGAGGAGGAAAATTCAGGGTTCCAGTGTTCCTTTGTAGGTAAATGGACATCTTCCCAAACTAAAAACCCTTTTTCCCACTACCTGCTTCTACATTCCATTCAACCAATAAACCTTCCTGAGTCTACCTCCTCATCATCTCTTTTAAAAAAAAAAAATTGATTTTGGGGGGAGAGAGAGAAACATCAATTTGTTGTTCCACTCATTTATGCATTCATTGGTGGTTTCTTGTATGTGCCTGACCAGATATCGAACCCACAACCTTGATGTATTCAGATGACGTTCTAACCAACTGAGCAACCTGGCCAGGGCCTCAGTCTCTCTCTGGTTGTTTTGTTTTGTTTTGTTTTGTTTTGTTTTTTTAGAGAGAAGGGGAGGGAGGGAGGGACAAAAGGAGAGAAACATCCATAGGCTGCCTCTGCACGCACCCCGATCAGGAACCAAACCCGCAACCTAGGCATGTGCCCTGACCAGGAATTGAACCCCATGACCTGTCGATTTACGGGAAGACACCCAACCAACTGAGTCACCGGCCAGGGCTCATTCTCTCTTGAAGCTAGCTATTTCTCTTTACTTACGCTGCCATTATCCTTGTTTGAATTACTGTCTTTTTGTAGTTGGGTTTCTTTACAGTAGCTTGGTAATGATCTTTATTTATATTTGTATTATTTCAGCTTATTCTCCACTGATCTGTTCAAAAAGCAATGTGGTTCATCACTCCATGCTTAAAAGCCTTTGGTTGGCCCCTATTCCCTTCAGCATAAAAACCTAATTCCTTAGCACAGCTCATGAAGCCTGGCTTGGTCTGGCCCTGGCCCTGCCTCTCTCACACCCTAGCAGCACCCCACCCAGTCTAGCCATTTGGAAAGACTCATTTCATTCCCTCTAATGCTTTAACTTTCAGCTGTTTCACATGCCATTTTCTCTCCTTGGAATGTCTTGCCCTACTTCTGCCTGAGTGAACTTGACCAGTGAACGTCATCTGGGCTCCTCTCTTTACCCCCACGAGGCTAGAGTAGATATCCATATACTTTTTTGTTACGTATTGTGCTCAGGGGTGTTAAAGCTCTTTGCACACTTAGTGTAATTGCCTATTAATTCTGTGCCAACCCTTCAGACTAGAAGCTTGAGAGCAGTAGGTATGTTTTTATTTACCAGTGTGTTCTTAGACCTTAGGACAGTGCGTGGCATATGGTAGTATGTAGGAAATGTTTATCAAGCAAATGGATTTCAACAGTAAAAAATATGCAGTAGACGTTGCTGCAATATCTGGTGCTGAGGCACTATGTGATCCTGGCCCACTTACTGCTTTCAATTCTTGGATACAGCGGCGTCTCATTTCCTGTTCAAAAAAGAAGCAGCTTCTCCTCTTCCAGTTTTCTCATCACTTGGATCTCTGGCGACTGGGATCTACAGTTGCAACAGGTAAGAAGGGAGCAAGTTTTTTCCAGTAAGAAAACTGGAGAGAGAAGCCAGAAATTAGAATTGCAGTTGATACCCTGCTTATGGAAAAAAGAAAGGAGATTTTTCTGTCCGTTGGAACTCATGGCTTTTTTGTCCACTAGATGGAGCAAAGGAGTTCTTCAGAGTGTTTGAATCCTTAGCATGATACTGGATCATCTGTTAAAGTTACAGTTCTGAACTGTAGAAAGGGTGATAGTGGAGGTGCAGGATGTAGTGGATGTAGCCATTCTTTTTTTTTTTTTTTTTTAAGATTTTATTTATTTATTTTTAGATAGAAGGGAAGGAAGGGAGAAAGAGAGGGAAAGAAACATCAATGTGTGGTTGCTTCTCACATGGCCCCCACTGGGGACCTGGCCTGCAACCCAGGCATGTGCCCTGACTGGGAACTGAACCGGCAACCCTTTGGTTCTCAGCCCACGCTCAATCCACTGAGCTACACCAGCCAGGTGTAGTGGATGTAAGGGTTGTGGAGTCATTGTTTGCCCTGGCTTGACTGGGGTAAAAACAGGATGTTGAGAAATGACAGGATTTAGTGTTGGTTAGTGACAACTCTGCATGATAAAGGTCACATGGATCTTATTGGGGTGACAGCCTAATAGCCATTTGTATCTCCTGTTAGGAAATGTTTGGGTTTTATTGTTTTATATCAGATTAGTTTATATTAGATTTAGGTTCCAAATGAGCAAATGAAGTTGAGGCCACACAAACTCCACTTCCAGCCGCCTGCACGCCTGGCTGTGGGGTAGAACTTCAGCAAATGAGTGAGGTACCAGAGGTCACGACCCAGGCACCCGGATGGAAGCTAAGAAACCGTTCACTGCTTTCCTCTTCATATACCCCCAGAAAACAGTGGGCTTCCTGAGACAGTTTTCTGATTTCTCACTGGTAGATATTCCATTCTACGCAGGAATGACTTTTGAGAAGAAAAAATGTATATACAAATAACCTTTCTTTGAGAAGAAAAACCTCAGGGAAATTTCTTATTCTAGGAAAGCACGGGGATACCCTTCCACTCTCTAAAGATGCAGATCATTTACTGCACCTCAAGACAAAGGTGAGAGTTTAACTGTGTGTGTTCAGGCTCTGAAACCCACAGCATTTTTCTCATTCTGAATTTTGAGGATTACTTAGTTGACATCACTAACTGTATAAAACCTAAAATAATTTTAATGAAGTACTATGTCAACAGAACTGGATTTCCTGAGATTTTTAAGTTAGGCATTCAAAATTTACTGGTTGAATACAGGAAATTGGTTTTATTTATTTCTATTATGGAAGTAAGATGCTTTTTAAAAATTAAAATGATACAAAAGAGTATGCAATGAAAAATGAGTCCTCTTTTTACCCCAAATCCCTGGTCCCACTCTGCAGAGGTAATCATTGCCAATAGTTTCTTATGTATCCTTCCAGGAAAAAAATTTCTACCTGTTTGTGCATATATCTTTTCTTTTGACAGTAATGAAAACATACACACTTCTTTGTATCCCTTAAAAAACCTTTATTACACAGATATGTGAATACAGTCTTACTGTAAAGAATTCCAACCGTATCGATAGTTTAAATCCTTGTCTACCTCCTTAATTCTAGTGTCCTCTAAAATAATTGTTGTTAATTGATTGGCTGTATATATCCTAGATCTTTGTGTGAGAAAGTATTTGTGTGTGTATTTATACATATTTACGTACATTTAGATATATTTCTTGAGTTTTTTTAATTATATGTGTTACATTTATTTATTTTATTTTATTTTTTTTAAAGATTTTATTTATTTATTTTTAGACAGAAGGGAATGGAGGGAGAAAGAGATGGGGAGAAACATCAATGTGTGGTTACCTATCATGTGGCCCCCACTGGGGACCTGGCCTGCAACCCAGGCATGTGCCCTGACTGGGAATTGAACCAGCGACCCTTTGGTTTGCAGCCCACACTCAGTCCACTGAGCTACACCAGCCAGGGCTATATGTGTTACATTTAACTGTTCCTTTGTTCTGCACATTTTTCACTTACTATTTTTTATTTTTTTAATCCTCACCTGAGGATATGTTTATTGGTTTTAGAGAGAGAAAGGGACAGAGAGAGAGAGAAATATCGATTGGTTACCTCTTGTACTCTCCCCATCCAGGGATCAAGCCCAGGACCTTTTGATGTATGTGATGATACCCCCAGCAAATAAGCCACCTGGCCAGGACCACTTACTATGTATTAGAGGTTTTTAAAGCAGGTTGTCATATACCAAACAAAATCAGTTCTTCAAGTCACCTTGCCTCCAAAGCTTCCCTTCATTGAATTCTGCTCAGGTTTCTGAAGTTAGGGTTTAGTATGAAGCTATCTGTAAAGTTCACAAGGGCTTAGATTAGTTCACCGTGTTCATAGAGCTCTGCTCTTGGAAATCGAAGCCACACCACGTAGGTGCTCTACTTCTGAAAGAATCAGTGACACAGCATATGACTGTCAGGGTTATGCGCAGGTGTTTGTGGATCTGTCCAGAGTGACGGCAGCTCGAGGATTCCTGTCACAGTGAACTTTGTTGTGTGAAGTTTTACTTGAACATTCATCCTGGTTCTTAACATTGCCAGGGTCCCGAGAATATTATTTGCAGCTGTGTCTCCCCATGTGGAAGTTGGATAGCCTATTCGACAGCTTCTCGGTTTTTTCTCTGCCGGTTGCATTATGAACATGACAACATAAGCCTCCAAAGGGTAAGCGATAAAGCCCAATGTCTGGTTGACCAGGAAGAAAATTTACAAGTGTATTTTTGTGTGAAGTGAGAATGTACTGGATGTGAATCCTTGTTCAGTGAAAGCTATTTGGAGATAGCTGTTATAAAAAAGTCTTTTATTTCCACTTGGATTTGCTTTTATTTTTGGAGGAATAGGGAAATGCCAGGAAGCGGCAGTGAAGTTTAGGCTCTTGAGGAGTTGAAGGAGGGAGTGGATAGGTTTCAACAGGCATGTCAGCGTTCCAGGCCCTTGGTCAGTGGGCTTCCGTAGGGACAGGAAGCGTTAATGTAATTGAAGCCTGGCTGTGATTACTTTTGATGGCCTCTAGGTCTCATGTCTCTCTCTTACTTATTTTTACTACTGGTTCACCCCAAGGTTTCCAAAATGCCAGCGTTCCTTCGCTCTGCTGTTCAGATTTTGTTTTCTGAAGATTCAACAAAGCTCTTTGTGGCTTCAAATCAAGGGTCTCTCCATGTCATTCGGCTGTTGGAAGGAAGCTTTAAGCACCTGCATACTTTTCAGGCTCAGTCAGGTAGGAACTTGGTAACTGGCCACAGCAGGGAGATGTCATCCTTCGATGTATCTTTTTCTTTTTTTTTCCTTTTAAACCATATTCATTGTTGAGTGTTCACTAGTAACTCTTCTCCACCCTGCAAATGTACATTCACTCACATGTTTGCAATTTAAAGTAGGAGGAGATATCTGGCAAATGAAAACATTGATGAGGTCTGAGATGTTCCTCACACCTACTCTTTTCTCACTGGGCTTTTGATTCCTTATTTGGGGCCAGAGAAGTTTCATCACCCTTAGGGTTTTTGTTAGCAGAGCAAGAAGAAAGTTAAAAGCATCTGTAATCCTGACACCCAGAAATAACTGCTGTTAATATTTTTGTATCTTTCCAACATGTGTTTGTTCATAAGCATTTTATAAAGATGAACTTACACATACAGTTTCATTACCTGCCATATAACATTCATGACCATTTTTCCATGTTTTTTGCGAACATGAGTGCGCCTGAATGAATGAATGGTTAGCTAACTTGCTGAGTTAATTATTGAGGTCTTAACTACCCAGCTTAGCTGGTAGTTTTTTGGATACTTCCTACGGGCCTTTTCCCTTCTCCCTCACCCTGGATTATAGCAGCTTCACTGTCATTTAGGCTCCATCAGCCTGGAAAGTCAACTCTTTCAACTTAAACTCTGACCATTCATAAGCTGCTTCAGAAGCATGTAGGAAAAGAAACCCACAAGTTAGTGATCAGATAAAGTAAACTGCCAGTTTTTATTGGGTACCTGTATATGTTTTTATTACAAATCTTAGACCCTTTATCTTGCATTTAGTGTTCCTTAATGTTGGGGTCTGGATTATATATATAATTTTATTTCTCTCTCATTTCACCTCCCCCTTATAGTCAGGCTGGTTTCTTTACAACCCTAAAACCTGTATTTCAGTCTTTGTCACTGAGCTCACAATGTTCTTTGTCCTTTTCTTCCTGCCTCCCTCATCCTTTAGCATCTGGCTTAGGTCTTGTTTGAAAGCTTTTGTATGGTTTAGGAGTGTTACATGTAGCACGTATTTCGGCACATGGCATCACTGTCACAGTTTTACCCCACGTGAGTCTTCACATTGCCAGATTGGTTTAAAATCTTTGATGGCAAAGACGGCTTGTATGTGGCCGTGCTCCCTTAGTGCCAAATACGTGGCAGGCACTCGGTGCATTTAAGGTATGCTTCACGCCTGTTAATGGGCTGTTTGTCCATAACTTTGATTAAAAACTATTTGATAGGAAAGGGTTTTGAAACAATTACAGATTTTAGTGGCAGCTACTACTCTGATCCTTCATTCCTGTAGTGAGCAGTGTCTCAGTGAGGTCTGAGCAAGAGATGTCTTCATGTGTATCTCTCTGGCTCCTCTGTATCTGGAGAATGGTTGGTTCAATGGAAATAGATCAACTTATCTAGAAATTATCTGCAAAATGATCATGAAATGATCCTATTAGTAATTTAAAACTGAGGGTCTCGCTGGCTTTTGCCATCATCTTCAAGGCAGGGCTGGCTGTGGACACCTAATGCAGACCTGTTTTCTGCCCTCACAGGCACAGTGGAGTCCATGTGTCTTTTGGCAGTCAGTCCAGATGGCAGTTGGTTGGCTGCATCAGGCACCAGTGCTGGAGTCCATGTCTACGACCTAAAACGTCTAAAGGTGAGCTTTAGGTTTAATAGTGGCAAAAGAAGGAAGTTAGCCCCGTGGTTATAAGGCTCAAGGCCAGTTGGTATGACCCAGAGAATTACTAGGCGTTTTTTTTTTTAAACCAAGAGTTTTTCCTCTTTTACTTGTTTGGAACCCAAAGCTATAATCTGTCATATTAAAATCAGTCAGTAGGAACAGCCAAACCACTTGTGCACAGAAACTTGAAATTAAGGATTATGGCCGATGAATCCACATCCAGGTTATTTCTGTATTTTAGGGAGGAAAAATTCTGATTTACCAAGGTGAAGAGTTACAGATAGTGACAATTTCCTTAGTAGCCTGTCTTGTAATCTCAAGGTATTTTTTTAAGTTAAACAGGCAAAGGGATAGCAGGAAGGCATTTTTCACGAATTAATAAAGATACTGTCATTTACACACTGAATCACTAATGATCCCTTGCAAGTCCTCCTCTTCATCATAAAAGTCAGATAAGAACTACTCAAAACTTGCAATAAGCCTTAGAAGTTTCTAGAACAATATCAGTCTGCTGTATTTCATGGATTTGCCTGTTAACTACACAGCTTCATTATGTTTTGGCAAGAGCATGTACTGCTTGCTCCTTGAGGCTTGCCTGGCATTAACATGTTCCTGTGGAGTAGTTCACGTGCCTTGCAATTGCATGTAAATGTCCATGCCTGGAAATGTCCGTGTCCATTTGTTTTAAACCCAGCGTAGAGATGTAAATTCCCTGTTTAATGACATTTATGCTCAATTCACAATTCACAGAGCTTTACTCTGAAGTTCTTTGCAAATGGTGTCAGTTTCGTAAGCAGTTATACATTTATTTTTTTAAATGAAATTAAAGTTTATTGTTTGGAGAAATGCCTGACGTATATGGGAACTTCCACAGACCCCTTTGAGTTTCAAGGAATACTGTTTAAAAACAATTGACTTGGAATACTGTCTTTCCTGGGGGAAGGTATCATACGGAGTTGCCTTGTTTCTGTTATTTCTTCCCAGCTTCACTGCACAGTTCCTGCTTACAACTTTCCTGTGACTGCCATGGCCATCGCCCCCAACACCAACAACCTTGTCATTGCTCATTCTGACCAGCAGGTAAGAGATTCCAGTGTTTTCTAAGTCCTTTTTGTTGGATGGTAATTTAGAAGCTAAAATAATGACAATTTTGGAAGACCCTTTCTTTGAAAGTAGTGAATGACATAAAGGTAGTTTTCTGCTGTATGAAATAAAGCTTCCATAATAGTTTGGGCCAGTCATAGGCTTGCCACGGAGTGGTCTCCATGAGCTTGATAGGGCACAGTGGAATGGTGAAGCGGTACAAATAAAGAGGTACAAAAAGGGGAACAATTTTGAAGTACTTATTTTACTGGTAGTTTTTAGACTGGAGATGACTGGACTCAGGTGTTAGACTGATTATGGGAAGGAATAAGATTTCGAGAGTTGAACGTGACTGAAAGATCATATAATCAGCCTTCACTTTTGCCATACAGGAAATCAAGGATCTAATAGCAGCCAAAATTAGTGCTCAGTCTACCGCTTTTTTCCATGCCAAGTTGTAAGAAGATTGTCATTATAAGGAGAAGAGCTTTAAAATACCTGAGCTGCAGAACACACTGAAATTATCAGTACTTCAGTGTGTATATATCTTCGTCTGTAAAATGGGCATGATAGTACCTTCCTCACTGGAGAGATTAAATGGGATCCAGGAAGCACATTTAAGTAGCCTGTGAGGCAAATAATGCTTGCTACTTTGATTAGCAGTTTTGTGTTGTTGTTGTTTTTTTAAGATTTTTAAAATTTATTTTGGGGTGGGGAGAAAGAGGGGGAGAGAAATGTCAATGTGAGAAACATCAATTGTTGCATCTTGTACACGCCCCACCTGGGGACCGAACCTGCAACTCAGGCATGTGCCCTGACTGGGGACTGACTGAACCAGCGACCTTTTGCTTTGTGTGACGAGGTCCACCCAGCTGAGCTACACTGGTCAGGATTGATTAGCAGTTTTTACCCTCACACATTCACATCACATATCTAAAAAAATTAAATCTCTCACTTCAGTTTCATAGATCTGTGTCCTTAACCAAAGACTGAAAGGTTAGTGAAGCCACGTCCTTGTCTTTGTCACACGTAATGATAATGTCCACCTAAAATGCCTTTAACTGGCGATTGGTCCTGTAAGTGCATCAATCATTAAAATTGGTGGGAAAGTTTTTTGTACCTGTTAGATTAGCAAGATCAATAGAGTTGATAATACACAGGGGTACGAGAGTAAGGGGAAACAGCACTTCACACATTGCATGAATTACATAGTATGACTTCTTTAGAGGACATGTTGGCAATACCTAAAAAATTTTTAATGCACATAATCTTTGGTTCAGAAGTTCCGATTCTCTAAGTTCTTCCTACAGATAATGTGCTTTCAGTTGTGCAGATGGATGTTGTACAGAGATGACCACTGAAGCCTTGTTTGTAGTAGTCAAAGATTAGAAATAACCTAAATGTCCATTGAACAGGCTAGATAAGAAGCAAATCATGGCACATCCACAAAGTGAATGTATTATTATGTGTTTTTCAAAGGGGGCATAAGTGGTCTCTACTGACATGAGTCAGTCTCCGTGATACAGTGCTAAAGGGAAAAAGCCAAATACAGGATGGTGTGTCTTAGATGCATAAAATATCTCTGAGAAGATGCAAATAAGAAATAGCAGGCGACTTTGGTCTTGGGGAAAAGAGATGTCAAGATTGCAGGGCGACTTTTCATTACCAACCTTTCCATGCTGTTTGAATTATTTATTCTTTAATTTAACTTAAATTTTTTTATGTAAAAGAAGTAGTGAGAAAGCAAAAGGCTAAATATGATACATTCAAGGTTTGTGTAGATATTTTCTGGTTGGGAATGAGGGATGCCCTTCTGGTCTTGCTGGGTACCAGCCAGCATTTCCTCTGTATCATGTCCTTCCTCAGATATTTGAATATAGCATCCCAGACAAACAGTATACAGAGTGGAGCCGGACTGTCCAGAAGCAGGGGTTTCATCACCTTTGGCTCCAAAGGGATACTCCCATCACACATATCAGTTTTCATCTCAAGAGACCAATGCACATTCTTCTCCACGATGCCTACATGTTCTGCATCATTGACAAGTCGTTGGTGAGTTCTCTGCCACTATTACCTCTGCTCTCACTGAACCTTAAGAATCTTCGAGTTCTAAAAGCAAGACATACAATCAGTTAGAGGAAGGAGAATCAGAATTAAGTTTTCCTGCTATGTATAGTCTTTGGAGGAGAGGAGCTTTTTGTTCTGCAGAATTCTCATTTTTGTTCCCACATTGTTTAAGCTCCCAGGGACAGAGTGGGCTTTTGTGTACTGGTTTCTGCTGAATTGACCATTTCTCTGTTTTGTCTATGAGCACATAAACTTAAGTAGGAAAGTGATTGGGTCAGTGTTCAGAAGGTGACCCTCATGGGGGAAGATCATTGATTTGGCTAAAACACTTCCACCTATGCACCCTGAGTGACTGAATAATGTGGTTTCATCAAAGATACAGACTGTGGTTTTGACCACACGTGCCCCTCGGCTGCATGTACTGACACTGTGCAGGCTTGAGGAGTTGGTCTTAAGGTCTTAAAGTCCAGCTTGGAAAATTTCATTCTGCAGGGCTGTGATTTAGGTGGGATGTGAGCAGATTTTCAGTTCTAGATTCCATCCTCTGCCAGCTGCTGTTTGGATTTACTGCAAATCAGTATGTCTTTTCTGGGCAGGCACTCTCTTTCCTAGGAGCGCAGTGAGCTGTGGCCATGCCTGTAATGCCCTTTGGGCTTGAATTACAAGCAACACACACGCAGTGTTTTGGTATATCTGTGAAGGTGGGGTGGAAAGAACATGGAGAAAGCAGCAGATGGCTCTAAGGGAGTTGTGCGTGGTGATGTGTCACTGGAACTCTTTTCATGCGTCCTCTGGGTGTGGGAAGCAAAGCCCGCTGACAAGTGCCTTCTGCAATTTGAGTGATACAGGAAGGGCCCCTCCCACTTGCTTGCCTCTTTGTAACTCAGTCCAGATTGGCCCGTATTTTTTCCCAAGCGTTGGTGATAAGTCCATCACTTCCTCTTGCCGGGCAGAGCTATTTCCCAAGGAAATCAGAGATGAAATATCACTTGCTTGGCCAGAGGCCATCTCTTGAGGCGTCAGTGACATGGGTGGGGGTGGCTGTGCTGCAGTTTCTCCCGGGGAGAACTTTAGTTACTTGGCCAGTCTGTGATCTGATTGGGGGAGAGTCTAGAAAGCAGAGGCTGTATGGGCTAAGCTCCTGCACATGCCACTTTGTTCCTGTCACACAGAGTGTTACCGACAAGATTGGCCAGAAGCCCCAGCGGGGCAGTTTGATCTTGCCGGCAGAGTGCCAAGCCCTTTTTGCCTCGTTCTGCCCCCTTTGCAGTGTAGCTCTCTTCCTGAAGTAGGGAGAGTCAGGGAGGTACGGAATGTGTGCTGCGATGCTTAGAAGATAGTGTTTGCCTGAAAAGTCACTAGAGTCCTTTGTTCTGTGTAAGCGCAATAAAAATAACGACTTAAACAGTATATCTTTGTCTTCTTAGCCTCTTCCAAATGACAAAACCTTACTGTACAATCCACTTCCTCCCACGAATGAATCAGATGTCATCAGGAGGCGCACAGCCCATGCCTTTAAAATTTCTAAGATATATAAGGTAAAACATCTTGCATAATACTCTGGACAGTTGATTCCTTGTGATATTATCAAAATGTAATAAGCTGTCAAAATGTTACCTTCATTTTTCATGCAGAGAACCTAGTTTTGGGAGACAAGTGACCTTTTCAAGGATGTGTGTCCCTTATGTCTGTATTTCATTGCTCTTGCTGTAGTAAATTGGAGGCAGGCACGTGATACTGCACCAGAATGAAATACATAGGTAGTGAGAAATGATGTTGGCACTCAGGGGAGTCTTTCTGTTAAAGCTGGCTTTTAAATTTGACTTCTGGTTGGAGAACGTTCCATAAGAAAATTTACAGCAAGTGGAAGTCATTGACTTTATTATGACTTTATTTTCCAGGCTAGGCTTTTCACTGTACATAAAACAAATATCCATTGAGCTTATGACAGTCCAGCTATTTGTGCCACCTCATAAGTTCTAGATTTATGCTTCTCAGATTGGACTTCCTTGGGAACCCGGGAACATTTTCTCAAGGGTCTGTGTGCATTTTTTTTTTTAAGATTATTAATTTATTTATTTTTAGAGAGAAGGGCAGGGAGGGAGAAAGAGAGGGAGAGAAACAGCAATGTGTGGTTGCCTCACCACATGGCCCTCACTGGGGACCTGGCCTGCAACCCAGGCATGTGCCCTGACTGGGAATCGAACCGGGACCCTTTGGTTCCCAGCCCACGCTCAATCCACTGAGCTACACCAGCCAGGGCATGTGTACATTTTTTAAGGGGGGTGTTTGTGAATTATTCAAGTGTGATATGCTTCTAGGTGCATTTATAACTTGCCATTTGTCAAGAATTTTGGCTCCAATACCTCAGTTAACATTGATTCTAAGAAATTAGATTTTCTGTACAGAGAAACATGAAAAATCTTGCCGAAATCTTCTATGAGTGAACTCAGTTAAAAGTCCTCAACCTTTTCAGCTGTTTTGAGTCCTAGGGCAGGAAGGGTTGTCAGAGTTTACATCCCTCCAGCCTCTAGGTCCTCTAGTCAGGAACCCTGGTAGAGTCATTCTCGTCTCTCTACAGCCTCTCCTCTTCATGGATCTTCTGGATGAAAGAACACTCGTGGCAGTAGAACGGCCCCTGGATGACATCATCGCTCAACTTCCACCTCCCATCAAAAAGAAGAAATTTGGGACCTAAAACAGTGCACCACCCTTGCCCTTCCTTGAACTGTTTTACCCTATTTGTCTTCGCCAGTCATGCTAATAAAACAAAGTTATTCTTGAGGACAAGTCATCATAAATGTCACCTTTCAAAGTAATGGACAGTAATTTCTCTTCATTGAATGACAGTGAACAGAAACACCAAGGTATTTATAGTTGCGGCGGTGTTCCATGTAACTACAAATACGTGTAACTTTCTTAGGGTCCTGCTTGTTCTTTAGACCATAATCTAAGGGGAAAAAATTTTACTCTCTATTCCCTAACACGTGCTGTGGCTTCAGAGTGCCCATGACCTTCACTGTCTGCAGCCTCCAACGTGCAGCCCATGCTAAGGCCTGCCCCACATTGCCCTTGAAGGCAGGGGAACTATGCTTGCTTACCAAAGATAGCCTAACTACCAAGAGCAATAATCAGCCTGTGTTTCAAGGAAGAATTTTAACTGCATTGCTCCTTCAGAAAAGCAGATGCCTTTGGTTGTCAGGTATTAATTTTATTTAAAAGGAGAAAACTAGGCTTTGGAATATCAACCCCATTAACCCTCTTTTCACCTATTATATGCTAGTATCAGAGGTTAAGACACCATCGGGCATTTTGTTAAGCAGTAGGACTGGAAGCGGGGATCAGAAGCCTGCCATATATTTCACGTTTCTGTCCTCGTGTACTCTCTCTGACATTGCTATTGCTGTGAGTGTGATCCACTGACCAGTTTTAATGTGATCTTTTAAATTAGAAAGTGAAGGACTGTACTTAACCTGAACTGCGCAGATAGATTTCTTCCCCATCTCAGTGGATGTATTCTGTTGCATGCCTGTGGAAACCCAGTATGTGCGGTTTTGTGTGTGTGTGTTTGGGGGACGGAGGGCTGTGGTGCAGGCAGAGAAGTGTGTGGGCTCTGATGGCATGAGTGCAGTGCTAAGGAAAAACGTCTTGCTGAGACGAAACCCCCTGGAGTCTGGAGAGGGAAAATAAATGTGAGAACCTAAGGTAGGTGTGTGGCAGGAGGATTAGCAGGCAATAAGAGATAAAGGGAGCCCAGCACTTTGTAGCGTAAAGGACAGCCTTGGTTCATTTGTTAAGAGGGAACAACAAGGTTTCTAATGGACACGATGTCTCGGCCTCACTCATTTAGATTTTTTATAGTGATAATCGGGACTAATTTAAACAATAGATGCAACTTTTTAGGCCCTCTGTGTAAAATAACTTCCCTCTTGAATAAATCATGTCCTTAGTGTGGCATATTCTCCCAGTCTGCATTTGACTGGGCTATTACAAACTTTCAATAGACTAGAAGATCCTGCCTTTCCTAAGAAATGTTTTAGGAGCTCTTGTGTGGTCGAAACCAAAGTTCAAGTCACTGGTCTGCATTGACTATGACCAGAGGGAGATTAGGATTCCTTAAATATTAACTCACTTGCTTTTCACTGACGGTAGAGCTATAAATTCAGAGGATCTTTATTAACTGGAGTTTCATTTATTTACTTAACATTAAACATTCTGAAACCTGTGGATGCTGGAGGGTGCGCTCCTGACAGGGCTCACAGACCGTCTGAGTGAAGAAGTAGAACTTCTTAAAGTAGAAGGCATTCTTTTGCAACATTTCCAGCCAGTGATTTGGATTTCCATAAATGGTATGGGAAGTAAGAGCTTCGGGCCTTGAAATTCTTCCTAAGCAGAGAACTTTGAATTCAAATGAAGCAGAAACTGATTGGGGCGAGTTAAGAGAACTTGAGGGGAGGAAAGGTATGAAAGTGCACATGTTTGAGGGTGATTTTACTTTGGGGATTTGCGTAACTGCAACACGTTATGTTTCTCTTTTGGGCATTTTGCAGACTGTGGCTCATATTAGGGTTCTACAAAAAATTTTTGATCTGACACTAATGTAGGAAAAGTCTTTTTTTCCTGACCTGACTCATGTACTTGATAAAAATACAGTTTTCTCATATAATAACCTAGTAATCTGACCTGCTCTCTGAATGGCTTTACCTTTCACCATGGAGATTACAGCGAATTAGACTGGAATATTGGAAAAAAGTTAGAGATTATCTGGTGTGGGTTTTTTTTTTTTTTTTAAGGTTTTATTTATTTATTTTCAGAGAGAGGAGAAGGGAGGGAGGAAGAGCAATGTATGGTTGCCTCTCACATGGCCCTCATTGGGGACCTGGCCTGCAACCCAGGCATGTGCCTCGACTGGGAATCGAACCGGGACCCTCTGGTTTCCAGCCCACGCTCAATCCACTGAGCTACACCAGCCGGGGTTTTTTTTTAAGCTCTTTGTTTAAGCGTCAAAACTTTGTTCTAATGGAACTTAATTCTGAACTGCAGTACCTGGTATGGATAAAAGTGGAACTGTTCTGGTTGCTGGGAGGAGGGATGGGAAGGAAGCAGAGGTTTGTGAAAGACACCGTGTGTTTCTTGGCCTCATTTTTATATTCTTTGCGATGGAGACCAAGAGGTGAAAAGGTGATTTTTTCCCCCGTAGTCATACAGTGGTTCCTTAGAGGTCAGGGTGGCATTCTTATGGTTATTCTCCCACTGTCTCTCAAACACACATATGATCAGCAGGCATGGTGTACTAGAGATTTTCCATTTCACAGGTTACAGGGAAGGTGTTCTGCCATGCTGCTCTGGATGAGCGCTGGGTTTAGCATCGTTCTGTGGGTGGCCTTGTGTGTAAGTCATACACGGTGTTGTAGTGAACAGCCTAGTTCATTGTATCGTGTCTAGGAACCCAGCGGTGTTCCTCCGGGGGCACTTCCTGGGAGTGGAATTGCTAGCTCATGTTGTGCCCATTTTCTTTCATTTTTAGTTGCCTTTTGAAGTGGTTGTATTTCCTCCAGAAGCATTTGAAAGTACTCATTTTCTTTCACGTTGCTGATGTAGTGCTAAACTTTAGTTTTAGCCCATCTAATGGGTGAAAAATAATGTTTTATTTAGCTTTTGCCAGTTTACTAATGAGATTGCTCACTTTTTTATGTGCTTTGGCTGTTTGTATAAATTGCATATTCGTAACCTTTTTTTCCTAACCTGTCTTTTTTATTGATATTTCAAGGTATTTTATGATACAGGTCAGCACTTGTCCAGTAAACTGTCTGTGGTGGTAGAAATGGTCTGTGTCTGTACTGTCCAGTGCGATGGTGACTAGGCACACGTGGCCATTGAGCACTTGAAATGGGGCTGATGTGCCAGAGGAACTGAAGTTTTATTTTTACTTTAAATATTCACATGTGGCTACTGGCTTTTGTGTTGGACAGCAAAGATCTAGCTATTAAGGCCTAGCTTTGTGTCAATCCTTTGTCTTCAGGAAGTTAAAGAACTTAATACTCACCTCACCTACATTTATTACGTTCCTGTTATATGCTGTGTACCAACAACAGGTGAAAAGATGATCTCCGCCTTCAGGAACGTCGAGGCCCAGCTGGAGAGAGAAACAAGTAGGTCAGTGATGCTATGTTAGAGGTGAGCACCGAGCAGAGGCACCTAACCAGGAGGGTTAGAGAAGGCCGAAGGTAGGAAATGGTTCTTAAGCTGATACCTCTTGGAATTAAGTGGTAATTAGCAAGGTGGAAGGGAGAAAAGAAGATAATTCTTGGAGCATTCTCAGTGCCAAAGCCTGCAGCCGGAGAGAGCCTGTCCAAGGGACTGCCAGTAGTCCCACGTGGTTAATACACCGCATGTGTTAGAAACGGAGGAAGAGGAGGCTGCGAGGCCCTATGCCATGGTACCAAGGGCATGCATGTGCCACTCAAGAAAACGTCCCTGCCTGGTGACAGCTTCCCTAGTTGATGGTAATTAAGAACCAGGTGAAGTTCCTAGAAAAAGTAAGAGTAGAGTAGTTTCTGAAGAGGAAAGCTAAGCATCTTAGAAAAGCACGTGGAAAAGCTAAATAGATTTGGATAAAGAATCCTTAAGCCAACATGTACAGAGAAATGACACTGGGTAGGAATGAGCCTTGCAGTCAGGTTAAAAATTGTCAGTCAGTGGAAAGCATAGTTGTGGACCACTCAGACCCAAAGGAGTAGCACAGCACAAATGCCCGTTTAAGAGACTGGCGGTTAGGAAGGCAAAAAAAAAAAAAAAGGCTGTTGTGTAGATTCTTCACTTGGGGTCTGTTCGTTTGCTAGAGCTGCCATAACACTCTGTGCCTTAAGTAATAAATTTATTTTCTCACAATTCTTGAGGGTAGAAGTCCGAGGTCAAGGTGTTAGCAACTTTGCTTTCTTCTAAGGCCTCTCTCCTAGGCTTGTAGATGGCCATCTTCTGGTGTCTTCACAGGATCTTCTGGTGTCTTTCCTCTGTGTGGTCTGTGTCCCAATTTCTTATAAAGAGACCGGTCTGTTGGATTAGGGCCTATGCTAATGACCTTATTTTAACTTGGTTACCTTTAAAGATCGTCTCTCCAAATATAGGTACATTCTGAGGCACTGTGGGGTAGGACTTCAACCTATGAGTTTAGAGGAGACACACGTCAGCCCATACAGCAATCACTGGGAGGGCTTTAGGGGCTTTGCGAGCCCAGAGTCTGGCTGCTGAACTTTGTACAAGTCCGCTTTTGCCTGAGGCCCGTCCACAGCAGGCACCTGATTCCCAAAGGGGTCCATGACCCCTCACGATTGGCTATTCCATTAAGCGACTCAGGAAGGAGTTAACAGCTGTAAAACAAAGGCCTAGAAATACCATATGCATTGATAAACGTGATTTAGCGTTCAATAGTATATAAAAAATGAAAGTTAAAGCTGACTATAAGACTGCAAATCTTAGGAGATACTGGAAATTCTGTTAGCACTGATATTGGGGGAAAGGAAATTTTGATTTTGTGACCGTATTTGAATTTTGAATTTCAAAATTATGTTATTTTCTTGGTTGTCAATTAAAAACACTGGTAATTTTCCATAACTAAGTGGATTCAAGGAGACTAACTTTCTGCTTAGTGTGTCCTTGCTAATATTTTCCTAAGAAGAAAGCCACAGAGCTACAAAACTGTCACCAGCTGCTTCTCATTAGTAATGTGGTTAGCAGATGTGGGTTTCCATGGCCACAAAGCATGAGATAGTTAATCCATTTTCGTGGGTTTCAGATGGATAGTGATTTATCTTGGCGGGATGAATTTTAAAATGTGGTTGCATCAGCTAAAGGATATATGCACCTTTCCCTCTTTCACTTCATGTTTATGCTGGAGAGAAAAATACATTTTAGGGTATGTCTCCTGGAAGGCAAAGGAGTACTGCCCACTGAAAAGGACAGTTGATCTCACTGTCTTCCAACTGGAGAACTTTTCAAAGTTGGAGGTTGGATTGGTTATCTTCTAAGCTTATTTGTCCCTTTGGCCTCTTTAGTAGCAACTGAGCAGCTCTTGCTTTTGTTCCTCTGGCATCGGGCCGCCTTTGTGGTAGTGACCTTCAGGCTTGCTAAGGGCTGCAGTTTCGCCCGGGGCCCTCCTTCCTTATGAAATTGCGCAACACTCAAACCTTGGACAGAGCCCCGGATCCTCTAATTCTTTCCTTTGACGGACTCTTGGCAATATGTTCTCCTTCAGCCCAAGTGTAGCTTTACACAAGATCTGTTTGTCACCAAAATTAATTTGGCCATTTGCCCTTTAAGCCTGGAATCAAATGGTATCATGGCAGACTCATTCCTAGATAAAGTATAGACTCTTGAGCTCCAGAGTTTCAGCCAAAGGTTTTATTGTTGCTGCTGCAAATGAAGGTCAGCAGGTAATAATAACAGCAGCGGGTACTTTTTATGGAACTCTTCGAAGTGTGGCTGGTACAAGTGCTGCTAAGCGCTGTGCTTTTGTTGTCCCCGTCAGCCCTCACAGCCCTCACTACCTTCAGAGGTAGAAGGTATCTGGATTTTTCCAAAGAAGAAACTGAAGCCCATGACCTCAGCCCCTTGACCATTGTCATATAGCTAACAAGTGGCCACCTACCATTTGAACCCTGTGCTCTTAATTACCATGCTATATTATACATCTGTGAAGGAGAAGGAAGAAACAGACCATTGGGTTTTGAGAGGGCGTGGAATCAGAGCCTGAGTCATAGACCAGTAGGAAATCATGGAACTGAGTGCTCTTCCAACCCCCTCACTTTAAAATAGCAACGATCCCTGCTTTGTTCTGAGAAATAGTAAGATAACAGCTTGAGTCGAGAAGATTACATATTGATAGGTGACAGGAATAAAAGATTATTAGGAATTATCGCAGCCATTTCCTTTTTTAGAGGTAGAGAAAATAACATGGCAGTTCAAAAATTATCTAAGATTGTCTCACAGTCCCTACAAAGCCATGGAAACAGATGTATACTCTTTTTATTTCAGATTTCATTATCAACAGTAAGTAGATTTCCACTGACTACTTGAAATTTCCTAGCTGGTAATTTTCACTCTGCAAGGAACCAATAACCTTCAGAAGGATTATTTGAAATGACTACAGCCCAGGAGGCTCTGAATGCCAATCAATCACAGCTTAATGAGTTCCTTTTCTGCAAGGAAATATTTTTTGGAATAGTGGAGAATAAAAGAAGTCGATGGGTGGTCCCTGCCCTCCTGTATTTTTAAATCTGCTTGGGCAAACCAGCCAAGCATAATATGAAATTGTTCAAAGGAAAAATCCCAGTGAATTGTGTAGACGGGGAAAACTTGGATCTTGGTAGGTGGGAATCTTGCAGCCCTTAGCAAGCCTGAAGGTCACTACCACAAAGGCGGCCTGATGCCAGAAGAACAAAGCAAGAGCTGCTCAAGTCTACTAAAGAGGCCAAAGGGACAAATAAGCTTATAAGATAACCAATCACACGTCCACCTTGGCAGGTAGGTAGTAGTTGAAAGGGGCAGAAGACGTTTGGAAGGATGAACTCAAGCAGGAATTTGCAAGGCATCATTGGGAAATACTGACTGGATGAATTTGGCTAATCTGAAAGCAACGTGATTGTTGAAAATTAATTTAGCTTCTGATGGAAGACGTAAAAACAGCTTGATAGTTTGGGATTTTTAATGGATATATTTAAAAATAAACCCCCAAGTAATCCAAATATCAATCTTCATTACCGTCTGTCCTCCCAGGGTTAAATATTTCATTATATAACTTCCTATCTTATGTAAGTGCCCTCATTTACTATTTAGGTGGAAGATCTATAACTTCCTTCAACTCTGTGGACCAAAAGATCTTGATACTTTGGGAGAGAATTTCCAGCACTTCCCTTTTGCTAATAAAGGACAGTGTCCTTAAGTGCCCAACCTCTGGGTGATTACGTTTGGAAAAGTGTTCAAAATAGTGCTCATACTCTCAAGAATCAGTTGCAAAGTGCTCTCTAATAAGCAGAAATTTCACATAACTCAGGCCTCTGGGGGCTCATGCCTCATCTGGAGCAAAGCCAGAAACGTCTGGGACTGCAGGTGCACTTGGGCACATCGGGACCTGCTGGAGCAGCGAGCTGGCCTTGTTGCAGTTGATTTAGGAGAGGGCTGGAGGGTTGAGCTTCTGCTGACATTTGCAGCTTGGAAAATCCAGCTTCATTAATTGCAAAGCGGATTCTGCTGGAATGGTTTTTTTTTTGGTAAGATACTTTTCTCAGTTTGAATTCTTCCTTTGGGCTCTGGGTGCTTTCCAGTCTCTATTTTTATTGTTTTAACTCCTGGTACGGGAGACTCTGTAGAAGTTTTGCCAACACATGAATGTGCATTCATAGTGTGGTGCATGGACATGGCTTGCAAGCTTCAACATGACGTACTTCATGAGCAAGCTGGTATACAACCCCTTTACAGGAATTGGTGCACACTCCCTCTTGCCTGCCCCCCTTCCCATGAAAACATGGGGATTTTGCTTTTGCTGCTGAGAGTTAGAGGGCACCTTGACCTCATGTTTTTGCTGAGATGTTTCTCAGCAGCGTGATTCCTGGACCCTCAGTTTTAAGGTCTGAGGTATGTAGTTTGTTCTGTTTTGTGTAAGTACTGGTCCAGGAGGCTCAGTTTCTCTGCTTCCTTACTGTGTACTTCGGGCCAGATTCGTTCGTTTTCTGAATCTCACTTTCCTCAGCTCTTCCATTTTATGTGAAGCTGGAAGAAGCAGGTGGATTGCATCACCCAAGTCTTTGGATAAAAGCCACTGTAGGCTCTGCAGGGTACGTAGGATTTCTGGAGCCGCCCATCTACACTTGTACCAACAAAAGGCCATGGCCTCCAGGATAAGAAAGTCAGATCTGCAAATCCAAGTTCAAACTCTTTGATATTTGATTATATGAGGCTTTTCACACTCATGTTTCTGCCTCCACTGATCCTAAGCTCTGTTCACATTGGAATTTTGGCATATTCCTAAGTAACCATCCTGCAAATCTCTCCAAGGCCTACCAGTGTTACAGACAAGTAAATAGGTGATTACAAAGCAAGGTGACAAATGCTTGGAATCCTGTCTCTGGACCTTTGCCTCTGCTCCACTTACCTTCCATTGTCACCTCTGTGAAGCTGACCTCAGACCCAACTAAATATTTCCCCTCCTCTGTTCTCAGGGTGTTTTCTCTCACTTAACCACAAAATATCACACCAATTGGTTGGGTCTGTTTCCCTCCCCCGCTAGACCACTAGCTCTCAGCAGTGGTACGTTTTATTCAGCTCATCTGGCCTCAAAAGGAGCACACCAATGGAGCCCTCAGTAACTACGGAAAGAACCAATCAGTGCAAGAATGAACGTGCAGCCCAGTTTTGCAGGCTTGCAAAGTACTTCTTAGAGCTGACTGCTTTCCGTGCTCAGGCAGCTCGGGTTAATTGCACAGTAGGGGTCAGGGGTTGGGGGTGGAGCTGGGGGTCCGTCGGAGGCTAAAGGAAGGAAGACAGGGCCCAATAAGGCCCACGCTGCCCAACGTCCGGTGAGCTGCAATGGACTAGACTGCGGGCAACAACTTAACCTCCCGGAAGCCGCTCGTGTCCCCGCCCCTTCGGGGGTGGGCGTGGCCTCATGAATAATGATCACAGGGGGGCGGGACTGGGCCCACCCCCTCCGGCGGGAAGGGGGAAGCGCTGAGGCTGCCTGACTGGAATGAGGGTAGCTGCGGCGACTGCGGCGGCGGGAGCGGGACAGGCCATGGCGGTGTGGACGCGGGCCACCAAAGCGGGGCTGGTGGAGCTGCTCCTGAGGGAGCGCTGGGTCCGGGTGGTCGCCGAACTGAGCGGGGAGAGCCTGAGCTTGACCGGTGACGCCGCGGTGGCTGAGCCTGAGCCTGCTCTGGGGCCAGCGGCGACCGCCTTCAACGGCCTCCCGAACGGCGGCGGCGCCGGTGACTCGCTGCCCGGGAGCCCGAGCCGCGGCCTGGGCCCCCCGAGCCCGCCCGTGCCGCCGCGGGGCCCGGCGAGCGAAGCTGGCGCGTCGCCGCCCGTGCGCCGGGTGCGGGTGGTGAAGCAGGAGGCGGGCGGCCTGGGCATCAGCATCAAGGGCGGCCGCGAGAACCGGATGCCGATCCTCATCTCCAAGATCTTCCCGGGGCTGGCGGCAGACCAGAGCCGGGCACTGCGGCTGGGCGACGCCATCCTGTCGGTGAACGGCACCGACCTGCGCCAGGCCACCCACGACCAGGCCGTGCAGGCGCTGAAGCGCGCGGGCAAGGAGGTGCTGTTGGAAGGTGAGCGAGGCTGGCGGGCGGCGGGCCGACGCTCACTTTGTTCCTGCCACCCTGCCCCCTTTGCAGAGCGAACCCCTTCCCTCCCCCTGCGAGTCCTCGTCGCCCTTCTGCTGGTGGCCCAGCTCTCCCCGGGACCGGTGGGCTGAGGCTTTGAGTATGGAAAAACTGATACTCCTTGCAAGAAAAGTTGGGCAGTCGCGGTCTTGCAGTCCCTGGAAGACTCGGTTGAGATTTAGTAAAATGCAGACGCGCTTGAAGCCCCGCCCATACACACTAAGCTGACACTAAGAATTTAGAGGGCTCGAGTTCTGGAGGTCTCGGTTTGCCTCCCGAGGAGTCCCGGGTTAGCGCTTTCTTCATGCACCTCTGGCTCTCAGGGCGGGCGGGTCTGTTTAAAAAAAAAAAAATTATCCACACGGATGGCAGCGGTATGCTTGGACAAACCACCAAAACGCCGGTTAATTTATGGGAATTTAACCCATCATTGGCTCTCGACAATAACCGAAGGAGATCATAGCACTTCCTTGAAGCCAGAAAGCTGAAACAGCAAGTTTGTGTGGTTAATGAGCCCTGTTTAACAGTGGAGGCTCACGTGTTTGAACACTTACAGCCAACTAGAGTTTTTGTCCCTTTTGCAAGAGACTGGTGCCAGCTTCCTTCCATTCGCAGGCGTGCTGCTGCATGGCTTTACGGTTTTAGAAATCCGAAATGTTAAATCGCAAGATATGTTTGAATAGCCAGGATTATTACTTTAAGTATATATGTGGTCTGGATCTTTTTTGGTGAATTTATGGGACTAAGGCAAAACTAAATCTCCTCTCCTTGAAGGACTCTTGCATTTTGGAGGTGATGGAGTATTGTAAATGTGATCTGAAAAGCCAGTTAGGTCAGAAGTTTTTGAGCGATTGACCTTTTTCACTGGTGATTCAGTCATTCAGGAAGCATTTATTGTTGGTGGCTGTATAGAAGAGAATGTAAGAGATGATGTGTCTCCATTTGGTCTCGACTTGAGGAAATGATAGGAAAATGCGAAACTTACAAATTATTGATTGTATTGTGCAAGCACTATATAAATGTCAAGGGAATGCCAAGTTAGGAAGTACAGTAGTTAGTGAAAATCAGGATTAGTCATGGAGGACTTTTTCAAGGAGCTGAATCTTGAGCCACATCTCCAAGGATGTGATGTCCATCCTAGGCAGAGATGACTCAGGAGGGTATTCCTGGCACAGGAAGAACAGAGGGAAGGGGTGGGGAGTAGGCATAGGAGGGTCCAGTTCTCAAAGTGAGAAACCAGAACTCCTGCTTGGCAAAGCGATTCTCATTTTTTTCAATTTTTCTGGTAAGTATTTGGAAAAATATTAGTTTGCAAGTATTTGGTTTAATGCGCTCCAATTGTGAAATTCTAGTGTTCCACCTTTATAATATCCTATTTATGAATCTTATTTATATTTCACTCATAGGTGGGGCTAGACAGTGCTTAGAAATTAGTGTTAATAAAGCAGCAAATGAACAAACAAGAAAAACAAACAAAAGCTCATAGACACAGACAACAGTATGGAGGTTCCCAGAGGGAAGGGGAGGTGGGGGGTAGTAAAGAGTAAAGGGGGTCAAATATCCCATCACAGAAGATTTGACTTTGGATGGTAGGCACACAATGCAGTATACAGATGGTATATCATAGAATTGTACACGTGAAACCTATATACTTTTATTAACCAATGTCACCCCAATAAAGAAAGAAAAAAGAAATTAGTGTTAATAAAAGGAGTAAAATTATATATTGTGGCTTGGGTGATGTGCATATAAAAAAATTGTTACTTTAACCATGTACCTTGAAAGTGGCCTAGCTAAGCATGTGGTTATAAATTCTTAGAGCCCCGATATTGAATGTAGTATTTCTGTAGTACTCAGTGGTGATGGGCAGACATTGCAAGTCCTTACACCATCCATTTTTTACCACTCAGTTTTAGCTTAAGTATAATTTGAACCTGGTATTCATACCAACTAAATGAAAATCATCTAGTAAATGTTTTCATTAGTTTAAAATAGGCCACATGTACTTTTAGAAAGTTTACAAACGGTGGCATAACAACATTTACTGAGTGCCTTTTTACCTGACACACAGATTCTACTTTACTTTCCCATTTTGTAAAAGACAAGCAGTTCTGTCCTTATATGGGGTGTGTGGGGGGGTGTATAAAATTACACTTTAAAGCCAGGGGATATAAAAATAAAATTACTTAGGATAAGCAAAAATCACTAAAGGTAGTGATTTAATTGATCCAGTCAGACTGTCTAAAATTGAGAGCTGGTGTCCCATCCAGGGAGGCCCTTTTTAGAAGATAGATTTTATTGAATATGTTTAGCTTTTAAAGTTTTGGAACTTTATTATCCTTTTCATTAGATGTCTCAAAACTTGAAAAACTGCCTTAACCTAGCACAGCGATGCTCTTTTGTGGAGTGGACAGGGAATTTCAGGCATGCCCTCGCCACCCCCAAGCAAAGGAAAGCTGCAGTCTCTGGTTGCCTGTGGTTAGGGAGCTGAGCTAAAGGGTTCTTATTTATCTCCTGGATTTGTAGGGATTATTCATTCACACATCCAGCATTTATTCAGCTCTGCCATGTGCCAGAGGCATTTGAATATACCTAATTTCTGCTCCCTGGGAAGTTTGAAGTTGAGATAGGAAATAAGTACAGCAAAGGGCTAAAGCAAAGGGCTGTAGTAATAGAACTCCGAAAGGACACAGCACAAAGGAAGGAGAGCTCTACAGAAGATCATAGTGGGCGGCAGAGGTTGAGGATGCCCAGGAAGAGATTGATGGAGAAGCTGAAGCTTAAATTGAGCCTTCGCCTAAAGAGAAAGCTGCTACCAGCAAAGACACACAGTAAGAGACATTAAGAAGGTATTCTGCCCAGTGAGGACAGAGTACAGATGGTGACTTTGTGGTCAGACAGACATGGGTTTGTTTCTGGCTAGTGGTGTAACCCCTCGGCAAGTTATTTATCCTGACTAAACCTTAGTTCCTCATCTGCAAAACCAGGATGGTAATAATGACTCCCTCAAAGGTGGTTGCTCACTTGACGATTATGTGCTGGGCACTTTTTAGGGACTGGCATACAGCCAAGAACAAAAGCATCAATAAAAAACAAAGTCAGAATGAGAAAGGTAGGGAAGGTGTGCCCTGAGTTAACAAAGATATTCTCAGAATAGCCAATATAACAGTTGTTAAAATCCAAAAGCTTCATTTTACTTGAAAAGAAATATATAAGATTGAGAATTATTTTAGGTGAACAAGTTAAGAATGAGTTTGCATTTCTTGGATGCAAACATCTTTTTTTCTAATCTTGTTTTCCTGTTTTTCCTATAATCTCTGGTCTAGGCCAACTTTTTTTTTTTTTTTATCCTTGAATTTTGCATTTAGTTTCCCATACCTCTGATTTTTCCTCTTGCTTCACATTTACTACTCAGAACCTTAAAACCTGCTATTAACTGTGTGCCTGTAGTTTTGGCTAGTGACTCTTAGCAAAGATATGCAGAGATATGCAGAATGTAAGCATAAAGGGTGACTACTTACCTATCAGATATTGGGTGTTGAACCTACTGTATCCTGTGTGCTGGAAATAGGGTCTATCCAGAAAGCTTCTAGAATTTATATTTTTAGGGCTATAAAATTAGTTAAACAAACGTGAATAACATTACACATCAAAAAGTGTTCCAGAGAAGGTTAGGGAAGATAGTGTAAAGTGTTCAGTTTAAGGTTTGATATTTGAGAAAAGATCAGTATTTTTAAAGCAATTCTCATTGCAGTATTGTTGAAAAAAAACTATCTTTTAATGCCTAAATATGGTTCTTAAAGTATTACTGTCTAATCTACTGAAAAGAAAATGGTTAAGTGTATAGAGGAAGTGGATTGGCATGAAATGTAACTTCAGAATTGAAAATAAGTTTTGTATATAGAATGACTGGAGATTTTGAGTGTCATACAGTATGGCTTGTTGTGTATTTTAGGGCACAGGTGACAAATACTGCTGCCATTATTGTGCTGCTAATTTAAAGAAGCTGGTTTAGGTGACTGCACTGCCGCTTTCTTCATTCTGTGTTGGACAAGTTGAGAGTCTCCTGGGGAAAGCATTTTCCATTTTCATTGAGGCCTGTGTATATGTTCATTAATCTGTCTCTTAAAGAACAACTACATTGTCGGGACGTTTGTGTTGTTTTTTGTTTGTTTTTTTGTTTAACTAACTTTTTTATGTTTTATTTAATGATTAGACATGTTTTTATGAGAAGCTATGTCTTTGTAATCAGATTATTTTTTATAGACTCCCTTTCATGCAAAAATATACCCTTTAAATGATTATCAAAATATGAGAAGTGTATTGATTCTAATATAAAGTGGTTATGAAAATGCTAAGGACATTTTAGAAACCACAACCAGGTGTAAATTTAGATCTCTGTGTCATGTCATCCTTCTGAGATAAAAGTTCTTTTACTTCATGATTCCGTGCGTGTCTGTGCACACGGGAGGAGGCACAGCCCGTGGCTATAGAACAGTGGTCATTCAGGGATCCCCTTTCCTTGGCTAGGCGAGCACACTGTCCTCACTGAACAACAAATAATCCTGCTTGCATACGTTTTCCACTAACTATAATGCCTTGCATTTTTATCCATATTTTCTCGTCTGACCTTTACACAGTCGTTTGTTGTGGTGGGCTGTTTTATCTTTGTTTTATAGATGATTGCACTGAAGTTCATTAAAGTTAAGTGAGTTACCAAAGGTCTCAGGATTTCTCTTGATTTTTAAAGGAAAAAAAAATTAATGTTTCTTTTGGGCAAGAGAAAAAAAAATCTTACCTGGAATTTCAAAAGTTGTAAAGTCTCATCTTCCAGATGAGAAATTAATGACTAGAGAGGTTAGTGGCATTTTCAAGGTCGTCTAACTAATTAGTGGTGGAACTTGGACTAAAAGCCAATGCGGTGCTTTCTCCCTGTACCATGTTACCTACAACCAGTCATTCAGATCCTTTAGCGTTTCTTATGCATCACCGTGTTGCAGTGTGTTGTTAAGAGATCAGTGTGCAGAAGAAGTTGAAGGTGGCCCCTGGCATCTGAAGACTTTGACTGAAATTGGGGAGAGAAATATACCACATAGAGAGTAACTGCTAAACGTGTGGTACTCACTCTTGTCCGAGAGTTCTCTGAAGGGACTGATGATCAGTTGGGAGACAGGAGAGTTGAGTATGACGTCATGGGGAAAGGATAATTTGATCGGAGGTGTGAAGGACAGGTTGCTTCTCTATATGGAAGGCCGTCCAAGTGGAGGGGGTAACCTGAACAAAAACCAAAATGAGCGTGACATATGATAGGAAGTGGGGAGAATTGGAATGGACTTGGGGAAAGGAAATAAAGCTGGGTAGATAAATTGGAGCCAGATTATGCAAGGCCTTGAAAGCCAGCCAGAGGAATTTGGACCTTTCTCATTCTGTCACTCAACTTTTATTAAGTACCTATTGCAAACAGGGTATTATGGTAAATGCTAGGAATTCAAAATTGGGAGTAATTCCTGCCCTTTAGGCTGGTAAGGAAACACTTACAGCAGGTTATGATAAGTGCTTTGAAAGAGATAAGAACATGGTACCCAGGAAGCAGAGGCAGAAAGAAGCTCAAAGGAGACAACATGTCAAAGATAAGAGAGTGATAAGTATCTGGTGTGTTGAGAGAAGTGGTGTAGGAAGTGTGTACCTGGAGACCAGGCAGAGGTGGGCAAAGACAGATTGTCCAGGGCCTGTGTGCAGTGCGAGGCGGTGGTCTCTCACTGCAGCTTATACAGGGTGGGGCAAGAGTAGGTTTACAGTTTTGAGTACGCAAAACACAGTTTACTCTTGTATTATTATTTATTAATTAATTATTATTTTCCATACAAACAACTGTAAATCTACTTTTGCCCCACCCTATATTTACTTTTCAACCTGATAAAAGATCTCGAGCTTTATTAATATTTAATGTATAGATGACCCTGGTTCTCTCATTCTTATGAGATGGTACCATATATATTCAACATACAAGGTGATGTCTTAAGGGAAGAGTGGAAACCCCACAAAGCAGAGGAACTGAGAGTGGTGACTATACTGATTTGCCTGCTGTCATCACATTGCAACTCGCTGCAGTTCACTTGAGTCTGATTGAGTGGATTTACTTCATATTATCTGCTTTTAACGCAATCTTCACACAACAAACAATAACAAAAGTGGCTTAGAGATTTGCACAAAGAAGCCACAGATTGAAGATAATTCTAACAAAACAAACAATAACAAAAAGATAGAACTGACATTTCTCCTAGTAGGAACTCTTTGTCACATTTCAAAGTAATCGTATCTGTCTAGAGGTCAGACTAGCCCTGGCTGGCTAGTTCAGTTGGTTAGAGCATTGTCGCAATGCTCCAGGGTTGTAGGTTTGATGCCTGGTCAGGGCACTTAAAAGAATCAACCAGTGAATGCATAAACAAGTAGAACAACAAATTGATGTTTCTATCTCTCTCCCCTCCACACCCCCCCCTTAAAATAAAAATAAAATAAAAAATTTAAAGTTAAAAAAACAAGTCAGCCTAAAAAATGAAATTGCCCAGTAGGCTATGTGAAATGTGGATTAGCACATTATTATTAATAATGGGAAAAAAATGAACTTCACCCTGAGAATATTGTACTTTGAGTCATATAGTAGCTAATGATAGTACGACTTCATTGGGGATATATTTGTGTATTTATTTAATCTTTATCTCTTCTTTTTTGATTTCTATATTTTATATGTTTTACAATATACATTATATGCATTAATGAATATTCATAGATTGAGGGTGTAGACTCAAATTTTTACTGATAGGTATGAACTGTTAAAGTTTTAGGTCAGGGAAGCCACTCAGATTTTAAAGTGCTTTAAATGAGGGACTGGTGTCTTAGAAAGTTCAGTGGCAGAGGGAATGGGGAAGCTCAAGACATGAGGTAAGGGAAAGCAGTTAGGAGACTAGATAGGGCAGTATGAAACCGAAAAATATTAAAGACAGAAACAACAATTCTAAGTGATTGGTTTGGGGGCTGAGGGAGAGAGGAAAGTGGAGGATAACTCCTGTGTACCTGGCTTGGGAAACTGAATATCTATGAAACCAAAATGAATGGGGGAAGAACTAGTTTTTTGAATAAAGATAAGAAGTGTTTGGTTTGGGACCCGTTAAATTTGAGTGACCTGCATGACATCCTGGTGCAGAAAGGCCAGTAGCTGGTTTGAAGTGTAGGTCTGTAGTCAAGACAAATATCAAAACTGAGCTGAGCGCCCGGCTGGTGTGCCTCAGTGGATTGGGCATGGGCTGGGAGCTGGAGGGTCCCGGTTCAATTCCCAGTCGGGGCACGTGCCTGGGTTGTGGGCCGGGTCCCCGGTGAGGGCCATGTGACAGGCAACCATACATTGCTCTTTCTTCCTCCCTTCTCCTCTCTCTGAAAATAAATAATAAATGAGATCTTATATTATAAAACCCAAAAAAAACTGAGCTGAAGATTTGAGATGTCAGGACAGAGGTGGTAATTGAGGCTGTGCGTGGATGTACCCAAGAGAGTGCAAATTAAAAAGAGAAAGGGAACCAAGATGGAACCCTGCAGAACCCCTCGTTTAAAGTGAGAGTGGAGGAAAAAGGAACTGGAAAGAGACTGTCCAGGTCATAGGGAGCAAGTCTGGAGAAAATGGTGCAGTGGAAGTCAGGGAAGCAGGAGTTTCAAAAGACGGGGGGTGATGAGCATCTTCAGATGCTACACAGAAGCCAAGAAAGTCAAGGACAAGGAAGGAATCCCTTGGACTTGGAATCAGAGAAAAGGGTTGTGAGAGTTCTCAGAGGAGCAGTTTCTACAGTCACAGAAGCAGAAGGCAGTGAGTAGACTGCATTTTTTTTACAAGCTTCTCAGAAAAATAAAAGAAGCAAAGATGGTAACTAGAGTTGAATGAAATGTCTAAGGAAGGTTTTGTTTCTGTGGTGGTTTGTTTTTTATTTTGTTTTGTTTTGAATGGGAAAGAGTTGAGACATACTTGTACAGCAAGGAGAGGAGGCCAACAGAGAAGGGGAGAGGCTGGAGAGATAGAAAGGGTGGGGAACTGATGCAATCCAGTTTTAAGCCAGGAAGTGACATGATGGGAACAGAATTTTGGGTTGGCAGCAGTGGATGCATCGCGAATGCAATGCAAGGAGGAAAGACCAAAGGTAGGAACACTACAGCTGTTGTAGTAAAACGCAATCACACCAGACGTGGTGACCTTGAAAGGGGTAGTGGCAGAGGCACTGGGAATAGAGAGAAAGGTTCAACTCAAGAAACATTTTAAGGCAGGCGATTCTTGCCAGGGGACCGCAGAATCCACCCGGGACCTTTCCCCACCCAGACAGCCTCCTCTCACTCCCGGTGCACCCACCCAAAGATGTGGAACTTGTAGAGAATCTCTGGCAGTGAACCTGTTACCAGCGCAGGCGTTAGATCCCTCAGAGACCGGGGGCTGGAAAGTTGAGAGCCCCTGTTTTAAGGAAAGAAATGACAGGATGTGGGGGCAGACTGGGTATGGTGACTTAGCCCTGAGATTTCTCTCTAGGGACAGTAGAAGATTAGTTGTTACCAGTGGGGGTGGGGATGGTATAATCGGGAGGGTGTTAAGCTTCTACCATTCAGCTTTGTTATAAAGCACTTAAGCAGTGTGACTGTGGCTGTGGGGACTGAGAAGAAAAATTTTAGTCTATAAACATTACATAGAGTCACAAAGCATGAGGACATATTCTCCCTTAGAGGGTTTTTTTTGGTTTTTTCCCCCTAGCTTAGGGAAATGAGCTTTTGGCTTCCTCTCTGGAGAAATTATGATGTGTTCATGTGAGTTTAAAATTTTATGTCTAGAGAAATACAGTTGATTTAGTTACTTTGTGCTGCTCTAAGGAAAATACACTGATTCCTTTATCAGATTTGTGTTTAAGTTCAGTTTAAAAACAAAACTCATGAAATGATTTTGTATGTGAACAAAGTGCCAGTGATTATGGTGTCAATACTTTGCCTTTTGGGAAGAGTAAAATAGTTATAAAACTCAAATTTGGTTTCATTTCTGTAACCTACCTCCCAAGTCATTGCTGTAATGCCTTGACATGTAACTAGGTAAGGGTATGTGAAGTGCAGATTTCTTAAAAAATTCCTTTGGCTTTTCTGCAACATTTTTTCTTTCTACTGTCTTCCTACCCTCTTGTTTTTGAATTTGCAAATTATTTAAAATGCTTCATGGAAAGTAAACTTAATGGGAGAGATAATAAAGTTGAGCCGTGCCTCTTTCCATTTAATTATCTGTCTGTGTAAAATGTTATACCTCACACTTGGCAAATGGGAAGCATTGATTTTTCGTTGAAAGAGACTCAGAAAAATTATAGATGGATTGATTTTAAGTAAAATGAGTTGATTGACTAACAACAAAAAATGATAGTACACATTCCTTATTCGAGGCTCTTTTGGTTTCAAAGCGCAGGAAACTATTCCAGCTAGTTAAAGTAAAGGGATGAATGTGTTAGAAGGATACAGACAGGTCTCAGAACTCCAGGAAAAGCTGAGCAGCCAGGCCTCAGAAATGTCAGGAACCAGGGCAGTGCTGAGGACCACCACTCACTCCCTCTCATATCTCATCTTGGGACTTCTGTTTCTCTCTGAGAACATCTTTTACAGCAGCTTCGTTCTACTCCTTTTATGGGTTTTTTGTTTTTTTTTTTTTACATTTAACTCTTTATGTAGAATTTATTTTGGCATATGGTGTGCAGTAGACATGTAACTTGATTTATTTTCTCAAATAGTTAGCTGATTATCTCAACATTACTTGTCAAATAATCTTCTGGCATGCACTGGCTGTTGGGTGGACGAGGCTGCCTGGAATGCCACGCGAGGAGATTCCAAAGCCATGTCTGGGGTCAGCAGGAAAGCGTGCTCATTAATTAGAGATGCCTGCAGTGCCTGCGCTGTGGCGAGGTACAAAACGCTATCTGCCACCGTCGGAATGACCTGTCCTTCCTCGATTGATTTGAAATGTACCTTTTTTTATACACTTAATTGTTTACATTCTGTGAGCTGATTCTGGATTTTCTGTTGTGTTCTATTTGAGTGTTTTTGTAACATACCACACCGTATGTTGTACCTTTAACATTTAATATGTGATGATTCAAGTGGACTATACCAGTCCAGAAAGATTTGAAAAATAACAATAAATAATTGCACGGTGGTATAATTACTTATTTCTTCAGATAATATTTGGAATGATTTTATCATTTAAAAAAAATCCTTAGGAATTTTTATTAAAATTGTTCTAAATTCATAAATTACCATGAAGAAAACTAATGTCTTTGTAATATCTTTCCTAGTCGTTCTACCAGAAATCTGGACCTCACTCAACTATGTTGCAATCATGTGGCAAGGTGTTTGGGATGTTCTGATGGGCCAGGCATAGATCAGGTACTCACCTTGGAGCCAGGGAATAGGGCAACCTTTCCTGGTTCCATGTGCACTGAAAGCGGGGGTTTCTTAAAGGATAATCAAAGTAATGTTACCAGAATAAGGAGAAATGGATACTGGGCAGACATAAATGACAGATGTCCACAACGGTGTTCTAAAATCAGATTAAATGAGAAACTTCCATATTAAGCGATTTAGAAACTTTATAGACAACTGTAAAGGGAAAGCAAGAAGAACACAGGTTAACTAGCTGGAGCATTTCAAAAACTCTTGACATGCAAAGTGAATAATAAATTATTCCCAGCATTTATTTTAGCACATTTTGAACATCACTTTCATGTGAATTTCAAGCAACTTTGCAAGTATGCATTATAATTATTATTTTATAACTAGGATAACAAAAATATATAGAGCTCAGGGATAGACCTTGCAGTTAGATTGAGATGGAGGAGAATCATTATCTATCAAAATAGACATACACAATTTTTTTAGTAAGAATTATTTTGGTTGCAGAAACCCAAATGAGGCTAAGCAGAAGTGGAATATATTGCCTCATATAACTCCTAAGAGTGGGGGTGGATCTAGGTTTTGGTCCAAAGGCATCCAAAGGCTCGAATGATCTTGGCTGCGACACCTCCTGCTGTGGAGAGTCTAATTCTATGTAGTCAGTTTAGATGGTGCACCAGTTCCGGGAAGACACTGCCCTAACTTAGTGACCCTGTTAAAAGAAAAAAACAAAAAGAAAAGTCTTCTGACTCCCACGTATCAGTTTCTAGGAAGGACTCCTGAGTAGCTCTGCTGTGTCTACCCCTTCAACCTATCGTTATTTCCAAGATTTTGGACACTGTGAGCTGGGTCTGGGTCACTCGTCCATCGTTGGTATGTTGAAATTGGCAGGCTCACCACACTGTGAAATGTGGAATGGGGTAGTGGCTAGGCAGCCTTATGTCCACTACAACAGTGCAGATGCTGAAACTATAGAGCTTAAAATATTTTGATAGCTAAATTATAAATTTAAAAAATCAGAACAATGGCAATAAAAAATAATTGGGTACTCTGCTGAGCTATTTACATGTGTTATCACAATTATCACCTGTGCAGCAGGTAGCGTCATATCTATGTTAAGTATGAAGAAATTGAGGCCTGGAGGGATTCAGTAACTCACCCAAGGTGACAGCACTTGGATGGTGAAGGCAACTACTCGCATTTGTCAGACTCCATAGCTCTTGGTATTTACCATGATAACAGATTGCTTCTCTGACGGATCAGTTTAGGTTAAGAAACTAGCAAGTCTAAAAGACCAACAGGATTTATTGTTATGATTGGCTTAATGTACAGGAAATTGTGCTCTGGATTCTTTGTTGTCGCTCTTGTCTGGAGGTTATCATTAATGTCTCCCAGTCTTTTTGTTTCTGATTTTTTCATGCTGGGCACAAACAGATAGCTGTATGTGATTAATCAACTCATATCAAGTTCCCACACTCTGCTGGGTACTCTTTGTATTTTTAAGTACCCAGAATGAGTTTATAAATGTTAATGAACTACATAAATTAATCCAAATTATTTCATACATTACAAGTGATAGACAAGTGCTGAAAGATATTGGAATAAAGAATCACCTGATGTTAGGAATATGTTTTGGGTCAGGTGGAAGAAAGGCAGGACAAGGAATGGAGATGGGAGGTGTTCTGTGTGAGGGGAATGGCATGTCCAATGGGCAGAGATGGGAACAAGCAAGTGCTGTTCACACTCCAGCTAATACAGAGAAGTTTTGACAGAGTAGTTGATTTTCAAGACTCTGGTGCACTGACTTTAATAATTTTAATGTTTTATTAGTAAAAATACAACTGACTTCTTAGATAATCTTTTAACAATTTTGTCATTATCTGCTGCTTTGTAATGCCAAATCAAATTTTCTTTTGTAATTATTCTAGCCAAACATTTTTTTTTTGTTAGCTCTTCCATTTTTAATTTATTACTATGTTATTTTACTTTTGGAAAACATCAATTTTAGCAAAATAACATTCTCCAAACTGTATTTACCTTTATAAAAAAGTATTATGTGCAAATGAAACACAGTCTGTTTCATTGAACACTAAGTGTCTTGGATTTGCCTCCTTATTCTGCTGTAATTGTTGGCCACTAAAGATATTCAAATTATAAAAAAAATAAGATTCAAATTATTAGCTATTTTCATTGCAATAAGGGCAGTGTAAATTTTTTTAAATCACTAGTAATTGGTACTATATTTTAGAGTATTAAGAATAAACACTGTATTAATATCTTCAAAGATTACAAATTACATTCTGGAATAAAACTGCATTTATTTTTACAGTGAACATAAAGTAAAAGTAATTGAAAAAACTAAGCTAGCTCTGGGAAAATAAAAATTCTGCAGAAAAACAACAGCAAAAAAAGTTAAAGTGAATTTCTAAAAATCACTGTTCATTGTAGATGTTATTTTTTAAAGATTTTATTTATTTTTAGACAGAGGGGAAAGGAGGGAGAAAGAGAGGGAGAAAAACATCAATGTGTGGTTTGCCTTTCATGCACCTCCAACTGGGGACCTGGGCCACAACCCAGGCATGTGTCCTGACTGGGAATCAAACCAGCGATCCTTTGGTTCACAGGTTAGCACTCAATCCACTGAGCCACACCAGCCAGGGCACTATAGATATTTTAATATTATCTTTATCTTACAGTGACATAGAGTTGATTTTTGTACTTGTTAAGTTCATTTTAGGATACAGAATAATGACAGTACTCACAAGATTGGTATTAATCATTTGTACTGGAAAGTAAAGAAATGAAATAATTTTAAATGCTGCCATGCTGGGTTTTTTGTTTGTTTGGTTGTTTGTTCGTTTGTTTGCTTTTTTGAGGACCAATTCCAGGACTTTGAGCTGATAAAAAAACAGAGGCAGATCCAGAAAGAAGGCAAACACCAAACTGCTGAAGCAGATTCCACATCATTCTTCAGAATTTGTGTTTTTTCCTTCTTTTCACATAGCCTTTTAATATTTCTTCTTTTGTTTCAATTGTATTCCAACTAATTCACTATTCTTTGTCTTTTACTTTTTTCTTCTAATCTAGATTTTATATTATTTTTTATTTTTTTGTTATTTAAAATCTCACATTATACCCTTCCCTTGTCTTTTTCTATTTGGGCTTCTTCCTGTCCTTTCTTATTTACATTTTATTTATTTATTTATTTTTAGACAGAAAGGAAGGGAGGGAGAAAGAGAGAGAAACATCAATGTGTGGTTGCCTCTCACGTGGCCCCCACTGAGGACCTGGCCTGCAACCCAGGCATGTGCCCTGACTGGGAATTGAACTGGCGACCCTTTGGTTCGCAGCCCGCGCTCAATCCACTGAGATACACCAGCCAGGGCCTTATTTACATTTTAAATTGTATTTTCCCCCACACTACACATTATTCTTATTCCTTACTCTTAAAATTGCTCCTCCCTTTATCCTCTCAAAACTATTCTTCCTTCCTTTAGTCACCTCATGTTTATTTTCCCCTTCTTATAATCTTACTTCGTTTCCTCCTTTATAAACTGTGGCTTCATTTACCTTGGAAAATACTGTTATTGATGTTCTTCTACAACAGTATTATTGTTTGTTCACTATTTTTTTTTTTGCCATGCTGGTTTTTAGCAGCCAGGTCTGGTAGGTAGTATCAGACAGCCATATTTGTATGTATATTTCTCATACAAATTTTGACAACAACAGGTTTTCCTTGCATGATTTTCCTCTGCTTCTTTCTAAAAAGATTGTGGTTGAGAGAAAGAAAGTTTAGTTCCCTCTTATTCCTCAATCATTTACAGGTTTACTCCCCCTATTCTCTTTTTATTTCTCATATTTCCTCCCACTTCCTCTGTGCTTGGGTCTCAAAAGGAGTCTAGGCTCATTAAGGCATGTCTAACCCTCAGAATGTAGTTACGGAAACTCCCCGAGTCTTCTGGTACCAAAAATGATTTGGTTCCAAACTGAAGCATGAGAAAACAAGATACTTTGGAAAAAATACAGCAAAGCATATGTGACAGCCATTAGCTTTTAATGCGACCTTAGAAAAAATAATTTCAGCATTACAAGCCTTGGTGCCTTCCAGTTCTCATATTTTACAATTCTAAATATGAAATAATTAGAGAAGGAAGAGTTGTGGTTAATATAAATTGACTATGTACAAATACATGGATTGTCAGAGAGTTAGAATACAAATTATTTTTAATACTAAAAATATTTTAAATATCATTGAATCTTTCTTTGGTCATTCCCATGGAACCTCAGGATTTGTAATACCTTATTGTGAACTTCGCTGTTGTGATAGAGGTGCACAGAAAGTGCTACATAAGAGATTTTAATGTTACAGATTTGCAGATAAATCAGCTTTTGCTCTTCTTTCATTAAAACTAGTAACTAATAACTATAACTAGAAACCAACACAGGAAGCTTTTTAAATGATCCTTTTCTCCAGATGGAAAAGAATCACTTAGAGAAGAGAGAAATTTTGAGCCATCTAGATTGCAATTAATTTTGTCCCCAATTATTGTGTAACTTGAGGTTTCTTCGTTGTTCTTTAGTGAATGAGGGCAAGACTCTCTTAATGAATATTGCAAAGGAAGGTCAAAGTCTATGACTCAGATGCCAAATAATCCCTTCTTTGTCCTTTGTAGTGTGAAAAAGCAGGAGAAATGTGGAAATTATTTGTGTAAATATTATATTTATTTGTGTTGGCTACTGGTAAGCAATGTACTTGGTGATTTAGGAATTTAGATGCTAGAATATTTGGACGAGGTGGGGAATCAGTTTCTTTTGCATAGAAATTAATGCATATCTCATGTAGCATTAGCACACTGGCATGAGCCCTTCTCAGTCAGTCCCTTCCCCCGCCCTTACTTCTCTGATTTCATTCACCATAAATGGGTTTTGTCTGTTCTTGAAATTTATAGGAATGGAATCATACGGTAGGTACCCCTTTGTATAAGGCTTCTTTCCCTTAACATCATGTTTTTGAAATTCGTGGTTGTTACGTGTAGCAGTGGTTGATTCTTTCTCAATGCTGATTACACAAGTCCATTGTACAAGTATACCATAATTCCCGTTGATAGACATTTGGGTTGTTTTCAGTTTCCGGATGCTGTGAATAAGACTGCTGTAAGCAGCCTTGAGTTTAATTTTCTTTTGTGTATGTGTGAATATACATTTTTATTTTTCTTGGATAAATATTTAAGAGTGGAATTGCTGGTTCATGGTTCATGTTTAACTTTATAAGAAATTGCCAAACAGTTCCTTAGAGTAGGTGTGCCATTTTATACTCTCAGCAACAACAATATGTGAGAATTCCGTTGCTCCACAAACTTGCCAACATAAGATATTATTAGTCTTTTTATTTTACCCTTTTTGAGTAGGTGTGAAGTGGTATTTCATTCTGGTTTTTACTTTCCATTTCCCTGGTGAATAAAGATAAGTCACCTTTCCGTGTGTTTATTGGCCATTCAGTTATCTTAAAAGTGTTTCTTCAAGTATTTTACTATTTTTTTTTTACTGGGTTGTTTATCTTTTTATTGTTGGTTTGTAGAACTCTCTATATATTCTGGATACAAGTCTATTGTCAGATGTGTGTATTGTGAATATTTTTTCCAGTCTGTAGCTTGTCTACTCTTTTTTTTTAATCTTATTTTTTTTTTATTTTAAAGATTTTATTTATTTATTTTTAGACAGAAGGGAAGGGAGGGAGAAAGAGAGGGAGAGAAACACCGATGTGTGGTTGCCTCTCATGTGGCCCCCACCAGGGACCTGGCCTGTAACCCAAGCATGTGCCCCGACTGGGAATCGAACCGTGACCCTTTAGTTTGCAGCCCATGCTCAATCCACTGAGCTACACCAGCCAGGGCCTCATTTTTTTTTATCTTTTTTTTTCTTTTTTGCCTTCCTTTTTGTTTACTCATTTTCTTAATGATGGATTTAAATGAACTGAATTTTTTTTTTCATCTTTAGTGTTGTGTGTCCTGTACAGCACATCTTTGCCTGCTTCATGGTCATGAAGATCTGTATTTTCTTCTAGAAGTTTATGGTGTGTTTCAAGTTTAGGCCTATGATCCATCTTGAAATAATTTTTGTATATTCAGTATGTTTCTTTGCTATTACTTTGTCCTCACCTGACCGATAAGGTTCTTCTAACCCTAAAGATGTTCATTATTCTCTTTGGAGGGTAATGGCAGAAGACAGCTCTGTAACTTTTACCAAACACTTTACTGAACACTGCTGCCACCTATTCGTTATGTGTGTTTCCTCTTCAGTGATGCCTCACTGAATCGCAGACAGATCGAGTCTCTAGCTCTCCTAATAGTTACTCGCCATCACACCTCCAGGATCTCCAAGGGCCTGGTTTTAAAACAAAATATTTAGGAAAGCCAAAGTAAAACAGCATCTTGGCTTAAAAGTTGCCACCTGGAATATTGAAGTTTACGCATGGTTATTTAAAGGATTTAGATGTTTTTGCCCCGACCGGTGTGGCTCAGTTGGTTGGGCATTGTCCCGCAAAGCTAGGGGTTGCCATTTGATTCCTGGTCTGGGCACATGCCTGGGTTGCAGGCCACGTCCCTGGTTGGGGGCATGCAAAAGGCAATTGATTGATGTTTCTCTCTCACATCAGTGTTTCTCTCCCTCTCTTTCTTCCCTCCTCCCTCTCTCTAAAATTAAAAAAAATCTTTAAAAAAAGGAATTTTGATGCCTTCTTTACCTTTTATTTAAATCTTGTGCAGTGAAGCATTGTAATGGTATTAATGTCACAGAATTAAAAGGACTACTCACTAACACTAATAAATGGGAGAGCATGCACTGAAGTGGAAGTTGCAATCTTACAACTTGTGAGACACTCTTCACTGCAGATTTGTACGTAAATCAGCAGGCTGCCTTATTTTTGCAGTATTGATATGCTGAATGGGGAGGAAGGAACAGTGGCAAAATTGAAAATATTAAGGGGGGAAGAACATAAAATCTTTTTATATTGCTTAAGTAAGGTATTCATTTCTCCATTTGAAAAAATCTAAAGTTATTTAAGAGAGGAATATATTTTCAAGTTGGAAGAAGGTGGGGAACTGTTAGTATTGTATCGGTAATTACCAGGTTAAGGTACCAACCAGAGTACATCTGAAAGGAAATGTTAGTTCTGATAGATTGTGTTTGTCGTCAACAACAACGTGCCAAAAACACTGACCAACTAGACAAACCCCAAAATGTGCCCTGGCTAACTCTTCTCAGATTTTTTTTAGGGGGGGAGAAAAAGGTTTAAATAATTATTTCAGATTTCTTATTTGGAGGGTAATGATCTGGAGTCTGGTTAAACCATTTTCTCTGAGCAGTCAACACTTAATTATTTATGTGAAATCAATCAATTTTGCTGCTTACTTTCCTAAAATATCTCATCTCACTCAGGTTCCTCTTGCCCTCTCTGGTTCTGGGTGGAGAGTGAATTGCCACAGTCGGCTGCATGTACTATGAGAAGGAAGAAGAGTGTTAATGTTTCCTTCAGCAAAATGTAGTTAGAGAGATAAAGCTGCTGCTACAAAATAACAAAAAGTCCTAAGATTTAAATTATTTTTGAAATAGCCACTATCTGGACTCTTTCATTATCCTGTCCACTAGTGAGAATGGTAGAGTTAGAAGTCTTGACTCCTGTAGAATTCTGCTTTTTACATGTTTTTAACTTGCTGGCTGTCCATGCATGCTTTTTCCATGGTATTATCCCAGCAGTAGGAGTAAGCTCTATAGCTGTTGCGGGCTAGTACAGGCACAGCCTGAGCTTTAATCAAGGCAAGAGCTAGGAAGTCAGTGGCTTTTTGTGGTCTAGGAGAAAGTAAAAGGTCCAGAAACCTATGGGTTAACAAAGTAAGGTAATTAACACAGCCCAGGGTTGCCTATCTTTTAGGGCAAGAAAAAGTACTGTTAAGCAGAAAATTCTCAAGGGAATCTATGCCAGGGATGTATTTGTGTTGTACTGTAGAAAAAGTATTGGCTTTGAAGCCAAACAGACCTAGTGTTGTGCGTGATGTCAGGAAAGTAACTTACACTCCTTAAGCCTCAGTTTCTTTTTCAGTCAACTGATTGTGAAGGTTACATAAAATGCTTTTTTAAAATCGATTTTTATTTATTTTTGGAAAGAGAAGTAGAGAGGGAGAGAAACATAGATGTGTGAGAGGAACATAGATCAATTGCCTCTCACATGTCCCCAACCCGGGACCTGGCCCACAACCCAGGTATGTGCCCAGACTCTAGGAATCAGGACTCGAACCAGTGACCTTTCAGTGTGTGGGGCAATGCCCAAGCCACTGAGCTACACCAGTCGGGGCAGAAATACTTTTTATAATGTACCAAGCATATAATAGGCATTTAAAAAATGCTAATCTCCCTTCCCTTCTATACTTCATACCTAGATGCAAAATTTTTTCCAGGATCTCATTCTGCCTGTCTGGAGAAACTGGTGCCAGCTGGTTTAGGAGCAGATCAGTGAAGCGACACAGATAGGTCCCGATTCATCTCCCTCATGTACACCCAGTGGTTAGGTCAGGTGTTCCTGTACTGTCAGCTCTTACCCAAGTATCTGCAGTGTCCAGTCACAGCTTTTTGTTCCCGGCTTTTCTGTGATCCCTTACTGGCAAGCATATCAAATTTAACCATGACGTGGCCAAACGTCTTTGCAGTCATTTATTATTTGATTAAGGGGGTACAGCCTCTGGTCCTGTCTCCTCTGTTCTTTGGCTTTCTCATTGATTTCCAGGAGTAACTCCCCATTTCCTCAGTTAGTAGGCATTATTTTGAACAAACAAAAATTCTTACCTCTAAAGAACTTATAATGGAAGGCAGTATGATGATTACTATTCATACCAAATGTAGCTTGTGAATTTTATGCACTATATATATTTTTTTTCATTTTTTAAAGATCTAATTAGCTTTATTCAACAACTCATCAATCGGACAGCATCTTATGTAGTAAATATAAGGGTGCCTCCTGCATTATTGATAACTCTAATAGCAATGTTAATTTTTGCATTTTTGCCTTTTCCATTTAAAACAGTTTTCTTAAACCCTTTCTTTCCCCTGTTTATTGCAATACATATCTGCTGTTTACTGAGAGCCCCCTTCTTAATATTGTCTCATAAGCTAGAGACGAGTGAAGACTCTCCTTCTTTGCTCCAAGTATGAGGAAGCAGAAGTGGGTAGATTGCATTGTGACTCAGCCGCATTTGCTTCCACAGGGTCACTAGGGTCACCAGAAATCTCCCTCCAGGCACCAGATTCACTGCGTTGTATGCCATGGGGTCTCATTCCGTATATGGAATTCCACTGCTCCTCAAAAGAAAAACATGTCGAGACAGTAGTTTCTAAGAAGTCAGACTTTGCCACAGTTCCTTTTAGACTTAGTACATCAGGCCTTTCCTAGCATAGACTTAAAATTCTTTCGGAAGCACAAATTCTTCACAGGGACAGATGATTCATTGATTTTGCTCTGTGGAAAGAAAGGATCTCAGGTTACTACATTGCTCACAACCTAAATGAACTGACTGCAGATTTAAGCTTTGAGAAACTTAAAACATATTTAAGAACATTCAGTCTTAAAATGAAGTGTGATACTTTCAGATGATCAGCATTGGCGCCTTGAGCAATCCATCTCAGTTGACTAGTCTGTGATTTAAGCTTGTCATTTCACTCTCCGGTTTACCACGTTTTCCTTAGCGTGAAATGACTTTTCGGCTTAATTCAAATCGTTAGTTTAGTTACGGAAGTGGAAGTGGAAATTATTCAGTGATGTTATTGCTGTGTCAGTCACACATGGTCATAATGTTTAATGCTGATGATTGGGGACGGGCTGTGGAAGTTCTTTTATTGTTTGTTTTTCATGTATTTTTTCTTGCTTTGGTTTTGGCTTTTTCTTTTTTCTATTTTTAATGTATTTTTTAATGAAAGTATATCTAACATACAATATTATATTAGTTTCAGGTATACAACATAGTGATTCGACATTTATATACCTTACAGTGTGATCACCGCAAGAAGTCTAATAACGATCTGTCACAATACAAAGTTGTTAGGATGCTATCGACTGTCTTCCCCGTGCTGTGCATTATATCCTGTGACTCAGCTACTTTATAACCAGGAATTTGTACCTCCTATTTCCCTTTCCTTTTTTCATTATCCCCCGTTCCCCTCCCCTCTGGCAACTATGAGTTTGGTCTCTGTATCTGTGAACCTGCTTGTTTTGTTTTGTTTATTCATTTGTTTTTTTCAGATTCCACATATAAATGAAATCATATGGTATCTATTTTTCTCCGACTTATTGCACTTAGCATAATACTCTGTAGGCCCATCCATTTTTGTTGCAAATGGCAAGATTTCATGCTTTTTTATGTCTGAGCAATATTCTGTGTTTATTTTTATATATATATATGTATATGTGTATATCTATATCTATCTATCTATATATATATATATAAATCCACATCTGTATCCATTCTTCTGTCAATGGACAGGCACCTACATTGCTTGCATATCTTGGCTGTTATAAAATGCTGTAATGTACATAGGGATGCATATCTTTTTGAATCAGCGTTTTTATTTTCTATGGATAAATACCGGGAGTGGAATTGTTGGGTCACATGGTAGTTCTATTTTTAATTTTTTGAGGAACCTCCATGCTGTTTTCCATAGTAGCTTCACCAATTTGCAATCCCACCAACAGTACAGGAAGGTTAACACCTGTTATTTGTTTACTTTTTGATAATTGCCATTCTGACACATACGAGGTGATATTTAATAGTGGTTTAGGTTTCCATTTCCCTGATGATTGGTGATATTGAGCATCTTTTCATGTCTGTTGGCCATCATCTGTATGTCTTCTTTGGAAAAATGTCTATTCAGGTCTTCTGTCTGTTCCGTTGTTGTTGTTTGTTTAATTGGATTGTTTGTGTCTTTTTTATGTTAACTTGCATGAACTGTTTATATATTTTGTTTTTTTCAAAAAAGATTTTATTTATTTATTTTCAGAGAGAGGAAGGACGGGAGAAAGAGAGGGAGAGAAACATTGATGATGTGCAAGAGTTCTATCAGTTACCTCTTGCTCACCCCCGACGGGGGACCTGGCGCAAAACCCAGGCGTGTGCCCCGACTGGGAATTGACATGGCAGACTTCTGCTTTGCAGGACCTCCCCCCACCAACTGAACCACACTGGTCAGGACATCATTCTCTTATTTACCATCTCTCCTTTCCTGCTCACTGGTCCTCGTGGTTTACAAAGGAGGCAGAAAAACACATGTTCAATACACTATCTTTGATCAGAAATCTCTAATTTTTTAATTTTGTACTTCATAAGGCTAATAAGTAGAGATCTGTGAGGAACCCTACACTCTTAACTACTATGCTGTTATGATTAGAATTCATCCCAAACGTGATTGATTCTGAGACTGCTATGTAACTAGGAAAATGTGCAACAGAGGGGACAGAAACTTTAGCAAGACATAACATACATTGCAAAATTTTGGAGATCCTTGTTCTTGTAATTTCTTCATTTTTCATAAGTTTTATATTTTCATTTTATTATTTAATGTTTAAAACTAACTCTTTGGTCCTGACCAGTGTGGACAGTTGGCTGGGTGTGGTCCCACAAAGTGAGAGGTTGCCAGTTTGATTCCCAGTGAAGGCGCATGCCTGGGTTGTAGGACCAGTCCCTGATTGGGGTGCCTGCAAGAGGCAACCAATCAATGTTTCTCTCACATATTGGTGTTTCTCTCCCTCATTTTATCCTTTCCTTACCCTCCCCCTAAAAATGAATAAAATCTTTAAAAAATAAAATAAAGTAAATTTTTGTCACAAAATGATCAAGTACTTTAAAAAATTCAATCAATAGGGAAGTATATAAAATTAAATAAAGATTTCCCCCTTCCCCAGGATGTTTTTCTGATTATACAATTTCCTTTGCTTTGGATATTTTATAGGATAAGGGAATACAAGTTCTGTCCAGAAAATAATGCTTCTGCTTGTTGTAAGCCTTCTGGAACGTGGATCACTTTCACCAGATTCTCAACCATCTTTGAAGCATTTGTGCCACTTTTATTTGTGCTGTGCTCGTTGCATCATCCCCGAAAGCCTTCTGAATCATCTGAATAGTTTCTGTGGAGGAATATTCAAGCGTAATGCAAGATTTGATGCAGATTCATTGCCCTATTCACTCAGTCGTTTTGAAAATGACGGCCACACAGAACACATGCTCACTCACCAGTGTCTACCTCCCCCACTGACTAGTACAGTAGAGTGGTCATTGTTTACGCATGCGCATTCCAGTCCACTCCACATCCATGTTACATCGATGTCACGTGAACTGTTCTCATTATGTTAACAGTGGCTGGACTTTTTCTGGACAGACTTCATATATTATTATGCACTTACAGATGTACATACCTGGTGTATTTAATGGTGGCAAATATAGGAGAGGAACTGGTATTTTCACAGTGATCATTTAGGGAGGTTTTTAACAGAGCCTTCTCATCTACTATGTTATGTACTTCTGTAATATTAAAATGTTTACAGAGTACCCAATTCCTTTTGTGATTTATCCAGTGAGGGTAAAAATTGTTTTAAAGCAATGAAATAAAAGAAAGAAATCTTATACTCATTGACCTGAGGCCTAGGGTGATATTCTAGGATACTTTGGAAGGAAACTTTGTTTCCTTTAAATTCTTCAAAACTTTTTTTTTTTTTAATTTATTTTTAGAGAGAGGGGAAGGGAGGGAGACAGAGAGGGAGAGAAACAGCAATGTATGGTTGCCTCTCACATGGCCCTCACGGGGACCTGGCCCGCAACCCAGGCATGTGCCCCGACTGGGAATCGAACCAGGACCCTCTGGTTCCCAGCCCGCGCTCAATCCACTGAGCTACACCAGCCAGGGCTAAATTCTTGAAAGCTTTTTTGAAAGAAAATCTCCATTCACATGTTTTAAAAGTTTTATTTGTTTTCGAGAGGGGAAGGGAAGGAGGAAAAGAGGGAGAGAAACATCAATGTGTGGTTGCCTCTCAAGAGCCCGCAGCAGGGTTCCTGGCCCCACAACCCAGGCATGTGCCCTGACTGGGAATCAGACCAGCAACCCTTTGGTTTGCAGGCTGGCACTCAATCCACTGAGCCACATTAGCCAGGGCCAAATTCTTCAAAACTTTTGTTTCCTTAAGTACATACCCAATTGTTTGGTGTGTGTGTATTTATTTTAATATTTTTTAATTAACATTTCAAATGTAAAGATCCTATTTTTTAAAAGATTTTATTTACTTATTTTTAAAGAAAGGGAAAGAGAGGAAAAAAGAGAGGGAGAGAAACATGAGCAGTTGCCTCCTATGTACCTGACCAGGGACTGGACCTAAAACCCAGACATATGCCTTGACAGAGAATCGAACCCGTGACCTTTTGCTTTGTGGGACGACACCCAACCAACAGAGCCACACTGATCAGGGCAGTCCTGATACTATTCAGTCATTCTTAACTACTCTTCAATGTAAACTTGAAATGTAAAAGAAAAAGATTTCCTATATGGCTTTTATTATTGTTTGTTTGCCGTATTTGTAGATTAAGGCTAAGGCCAAAGTTGAGATAATCTGTTCATGTGTCTTTGCGTGCACAGAGACAACCCCTTTAACTGATTTTATGTTATTACTGGGGCAGGAGCCCTGTAATACACATCTTACCTGCTCACAACTGTGGTGACGTTTTTGATGCAGGAGTGACGTTCTTTCTTTACTTAAAAGTTATCTTTAAAAATATACATATATTTATAATCTTATGAGGATTTTTAAAAAATATATTTTATTGATTATGCTATTACAGTGACCCACTTTTCCCCCTTTATTCCCCTCCACTCTTCACACCCCTTCCCACCTACATTCCCCCTTTAGTGTCCATGGGTCATACATATAAGTAAGTTCTTTGGTTTCTACATTTCCTATACTATTCTTAACGTCCCCCTGTCTATTTTCTACCTACCGTTTATGCTACTTATTCTCTGTACCTTTCCCCCCTCTCTCCCCCTCCCACTCCCCTGTTGATATCCCTCCATGTGATCTCCATTTCTGTGGTTCTATTCCTGTTCTAGTTGTTTGCTTAGTTTGCTTTTGTTTTTGTCTTAGGTGTGGTTGTTAACAACTGTGAGTTTGTTGTCATTTTTGTGTTCATATTTTTTATCTTCTTTTTCTTAGATAAAGAAGATAAGAGATAAAATGTTAACATCCCTTTAACATTTCATATAATAAGGGCTTTGTAATGATGAACTCCTTGAACCTGACCTTATCTGAGCAGCACTTTATCTGCCCTTCCATTCTAAATGAAAGCTTTGCTGGATAGAGTAATCTGGGATGTAGGCCCTTGCCTTTCATGACTTGGAATACTTCTTTCCAGCCCCTTCTTGCCTTAAGATCTCTTTTGAGAAATCAGCTGATAGTCTTATGGGAACTCCTTTGTAGGTGATTGTCCCCTTTTCTCTTGCTGCTTCTAAGATTCTCTCCTTATTTTTAATCTTGGGTCATGTAATTATGATGTGCCATGGTGTGTTCCTCCTTGGGTCAACTTCTTTGGGACTCTCTGAGCTTCCTGGAAGTCTATTTCCTTTGCCAGATTGGGGAAGTTCTCCTCGATTATTTGTTCAAATAAGTTTTCAATTTCTTGCTCTTCCTGTTCTCCTTCTGGTACCCCTATGACTCAGATGTTGGAATGTTTAAAGATGTCCTGGAGGTTCCTAAGCCTCTCCACAGTGTTTTGAATTCTTGTTCATTCTTTTCTGGTTGAATGTTTCTTTCTTCCATGTGGTCCACACTGTTGATTTGGGTCCCAGTTTCCTTCCCATCACTATTGGTTCCCTGTACATTTTCCTTTATTTCATGTAGCATAGCCTTCATTTTTCATCTAATTTGCGACCAAATTCAACCAATTCTGTGAGCATCCTGATTACCAGTGTTTTGAACTGTGCATGTGATAGGTTGGCTATCTCTTTGTGGCCTAGTTGTATTTTTTCTGGAGCTTTGATCTGTTCTTTCATTTAGGCCATTTTTTTTCTCAGCAAGCTTGTTACTTTAAGGGGCGGAGCCTTAGGTGTTCGCCAGGCGGGGCAACCCACGTCACTGCGTTGTGGTGCTGGCTGTGGGGAAGGGGTCCAAGAGGGAACAGTGGTGCTTGCTCTGCTCTCTGCTGGCTTTCAGTCAATTCCCCCGCTGCCCACAAGAATTGGGCTCTTTGTGCTGATTCCCAGGTGGGTGGGCTTGTGTACATTCTAGGACCCTGTGGGTCTCTCCAACAAAGTCTCCTGTGAGGCTGGGAGTTTCTCCCGCTGCCACCTCGACCCCCACCGGTGTTTTCAATTGGTGGTTTGAGGCTTTATTTTCTTGTGCTGGAGCCCTGGGTTGTGGGGTGTGTTTTGCTACCCAACTGTTCCTCCTGGTTTATCTGTACATGAATATGGGACTGCCCACTCCACCAGCCGCTGCCTTGCCGACCACCTGCAGCATTGCCCATCCTGCTCCACCATCTGCTGCCTCACTGGGCCTGCCAGCCGCCATATCGCCCGCCCCGGTCCTCCAGCCACCACTTTGCCGCGAGTCCTCTCTGCCCCAGCTGCCCAGCTCCGCCCCTCCTACCGGTCTGGATGAATGTGTCTTTAACTTCTTGGTTGTCGGACTTCCATACAGTTCGATTTTCTGTCAGTTCTGGTTGTTTTTTGTTTTTAAATTGTTGTTGTCCTTTTGGTTGTGCAAGGAGACACAGTGTGTCTACCTACGCTTCCATCTTGGCCGGATGTCCTTAGGAAGATTTTGATCTCTGTTTTCATAGTGATCTAAAGCTCTGCTTTGAGGGAAAAGTGTCTTACGGTTTTTAAGGTACTTCTTTCCTTTTGTAGATTTACCTTGGTAGCTCTTTAAGGAGAAATAATCCATAACAGTCGATACTATCTTTCCTGGTGTCTGATAACCTTTAACTGAATATCAATGATCTTTCAACAGCAGATTACTGCTTTTCATCTTGAACTCTACACTCCAGCCTTTCATAACTGCTTACATTTCTGTAAATGTTTCATGTTCCTCCTTGCCTCTGTGTTGTAACCCCAGACAGACTCATTCATTTCCACCTTGTCTGCCTGGGGCACTTCTGCTTGTCTTTCAGTGATCAGGGTCTCCTGTGTGAAATCTTGCCTGACTGACTCCATCCTTCTTCTCCCTTCAAAGTTGAGCACTTTTTTATATTACCTTTTTTACTTTTGTAATACATTTTTATGTATATTTCTATAACAGTGCTTAATATACTGGGTTGTAATTATTGGTTCATTGGTAAAATACAGTAGTAGTTACATGCTTGGTCTTTCTGTCAGTTTTTGCTATTAACGGTAGATGCCAAGTGGCAAGTTTTTACCTTCTCTAAGACCTCAGTTTCCATCTGTTCGCTCAGAGCCCTGTCTGCTTTGCTAGTACCTTTGGGAGGAGGTCTTAACCACTTTGTACACTAATTCATTTGACAAACACTCCTTGAGCGCCTGCTTTTTGCCATGTAGTGGACTAGTTTCTGAAACTGAAAACGATTAAGTTCTGCATTAGGTAATAATAGTAATATCTCAAATTTGATATACAAATTCTTTTTCTAAAATTATTTTCCTTACTTTAATTTATTTAATCTTCACAACAACCCCCTAAGGTTAGGTTTTATGATTTTACAATGTAAAGAAGCTAAAATCCAAAGAAATGGATTTAAGTCAGTCAGTGGATGTATATTCTAAAGCAATGGGCACATGGAAGCATAATCTTTTCTAAAAAGTAATAACTTCCTTTGAAAAAAAGTATTCTTATTTCATGCTTTTTCTTAGGTTTGGCCTGGGCTGGGGCTGCTGTGCTTCTTTTCCAGCCGCCGGCTCCCCGCACTGTTGCTGCCAGGCCCACGGCAGGGAGGGAACCGTGGCTGTGGCTGGTTAGGCTCCTCTGTGCTTCTGAGGGCTCAGAAAGCATCGTTTGCTTTCAGAGTGGGCATACTAGTCAGTTAAATAGTGACCCCCGATATTCTTTAAATAGTTTTGTGTCTGATGTAGAAAAAGTGAATTACCAAGGCCTCTGGCCTAAGTTTTTAAAATATGTTCACTGTAAGGTAATAGTGATAAAAATGTACCCTGAGAGACTGTTAGCACCCACGTTGTGCCCTTTTTTCTTTCTTTTTTCCCCCATTCTTGAAACATGAATTGTAATGCCCACTTGCTCTCATACGTGGTGAGATTATCATGTTAATCTTAGATGAGAACTGACTAATTCATTTTTTGGCTACAAAGACCTAGTGAGCAAGTTTGAGTGTGGACTCATTTCTACTGGCTGCTGAGTAACCTGTGCAAATAGTCTTCTATGATTTTATGCTAACTAAAACACCAAATTGAGAGAAAATTTATTCAGGAAAAGATGACATGGGTTTTTATCCATGGCTTTGCCACAGACTGACTCTGACTTAGAAGAAGTTTTCTAATTTCTTTGAGCCTTATTTTTCTTAGGATTTCAGTTTAACATTTTAATTTAATTTATTTATTTCTGTAGTTATTTATGTCATTATTTATTTATTTAATCCTTACCCAAGGTTATGATTATTGGTTTTAGAGAGAGAGAGAAAGAATGAGAAAAAAGAGAAAGAAAGAGAGAGAAACATTAATGTGAGGGTGAAGCATCGATTGGTTGCTTTGTGCACATACTCCGGGCAGGGATTGAACCCGCAACCTTTTGGTATGTGGGACGATGCTCCAACCAACAGAGCCACCTGGCCAGGGCTCAGTTTAACATTTTAGAAAATGAACGGGTTGGACTGAATTATCACTAAGGTCTCCTCTAGCTCTAAAATTCTGTACGTTACCTGTTTTTAGATTAGTATTTGCACGTAGGACACCATGGATGGGTTTGCATGGGTAGGGGGCAGAACATAATATACTTGGAATTAATAGCTATTTTATTAATCTTCTCTAAATATTGTCACTTACCTAGGCTATCTTGAGTGTAGCTCTATAATTCATGTGTACTTGCTACACTGGTGAATCTTTCTCCTGTCCTAGAATAATCTCCCTCCAGGAAAGACAGGAGGATTTAGCATACATGAAGATAAATATAATCTCAAGATAAGCACTCTTACTGATTATAGGAAGCTACTATTAACACAGTTGGCTGTCAATTTCAAGGACAAACGGTCACATATCCAAAGCTGATTTATAATATGACCTTAATATTATTTGACCAGAGTATTTGTCATGGAATTTTGGAATTAAATATAGATACATTTAGAATGACAATATTCTTTGGTTTTGTCATTACTCTAACACCTCAAATTTACTCTGGCTTATGAAGAATGAATTAAAAGTGGGTCAGGGCAGTTTATATTCCTTGACACAGTACAAATTTCCTGTTATAAGATGAGTAGTTCTGGGGATCTAATATTTAGCATGGTGATTATAGTTAACAGTACTAGAGAGTATACTTGAAAGTTGCTGAAAGAGTAGATCTTAAAAGTTCTCACCACAGACAAAAATTGTGATTATGTGAGGTGATATATATGTTAACTAATAACCTTATTGTGGTAATCAATTTTGAATCATTTGCATCATTTCGTAGGATGTTTACCAATTTGAATTTGTGTCTTATTTTGTTGAAACTGCAAATATCCTGTTATTCTTTAAACTTTTCACTAATTTTAGCATCAATGGGTCTTGCCTACAATTACTATGTAATTTTTTTATTATTAATTTCAGAGAGAGAGGAGGCGGAGAGAGAGAGACAGATACATCAATTTGTTGTCCCACTTATTGATGCATTCATTGGTTGATTCTTGTATGTGCCCTGACTGGGGATCGAGCCCGTAACCTTGGAGTACCAGGACGACACTCTAACCAACTGAGCTAGCTGGACAGGGCCATCCCTTATTCCTCTAACATTTATTAACTGGGATTCTTCTATAAGAGTTGTCCCTTCTCAGCCATTTATTTGTTTAATTATTTATTTACAATTGTATGAATTTGTGGATATTTACTTGGTTTTACAGGTTATAATCCCATACCACTATTATTTATTTTGGTGCTCAGATTGTTCCAGGTTTTGTTTTCATCACCTTTTAATTTAAAAAATTAATGAAACAAATTACCAGTGAATACAGTTACTTGATATGGATTGAACAATGTATTTCACGATAGCTTAACATTCAGTAGTTAATTTCTATGAACTCTGACAATTCTTGTCCAGTTCTAGTGAACTCCTTAGTTGTGTGTTATATAAGAATGAGGAGGGAAAGAATACGAACCCATCTTTGTCTTTTCTTCTCTTACTGAATCCAGTTAATTCTGCCAGTTTGGTTAGAAAATTCCTAATGACAACAAAAGCTTGGCAGTTACTAAGAGCAGTTCTTTTGTACCAAAAAAAAAATGACAAAGTGTTTAAAGATATGGAAACTTGATGGTGTTCTCATTCCCCAGTGGTGACTCTGTGACTGGGTGTTCAGGATGGAGTGCTTGCTGACCCCTGGAACACGGCTATTGTGCTTGGTTAATATTGTGTTTCCGTCTGTAGCTTGTCACTTGGGGTGCTGATCCAAAACAAACCATCCGGTGTATCCAGCTTGTCCAGGACATACCCACTTAGCAACAAAAATACAGTTAAGGATTTCCTTGTGCTCAAACTGCTAGAGTTTTGGGTTTGGGGTTTGGTTTTTCTTTTTCTAGTGAAAAACATTACTTTTTATTTATTTTTTCAGTTATTTCATTGTTTACAGCTGTTACATCCATTTATGTGTAACATTTTATTTATACTTCTCTTGCAACATTTATCACATTTTGCCTTTTATATTTTCTGCTTTATGAATTGGTTTTGTTTTTTTTTGCAGGATGCATGTCTTATTTTTCCTTCTTAACTAAACTTGAGGACAAAGTCCATATATCAGTTTTCTTTTATGTTAGTTTTATTTATTTATTTTAAGATTTTATTTGTTTATTTTTAGAGAGGGAAAGGGAGGGAGAAAGAGAGGAGATAAGCATGAATGTGTGGTTGCCTCTCACGCACCCCCAACTGGGGGACCTGGCCTGCGACCCAGGCATGTGCCCTGATTGGGAATCGAACCAGCAACCCTTTGGTTCACAGGCTGGTGCTCAAGCCACTGAGCCATACCAGCCAGGGTCTAATTTTATTTATTTTAGAGAGAGAGAGGATGAGAGAGAAGCAATGTTGTTCCACCTATCCACACACTCATTGGTTGCCTCCTATATGTGCCCTGACTGAGGATCGAACCTACCACTTGGCATATGAGGACAATGCACCAATCAACTGAACTACCCAGCCAGGGCTGTGTGTCAAACATTTTAAATATCCCACATGCTTTGCACACAGGAGAGAGTTCTTTGTTGTTGAAAAGGGGAAATATTACGATTTTTGAGAGTAAAAAAAATAGTTTCCTATCACTTATGTTAGGAATATATTAAAGCCTATACATTGGGTTTCTGAGGCAAGGATTTTCTTTATTTATAGAAGAATGTTCTAATCCATTAGACTCCTTATAATAAGATTAAATTTTTATATCACTGCAAGAGCAAGCTGCTCCTACTTAAGCCACGTGTTTAAGTTGATACCAGTTTATTAAGGAGAATTTGTTTTAATGGCAGATTGTTCTGATAGCATATTTAGCTGAAGAGAACAAATATCATACATTTAGAATTTATGTGATAATCCTCAGTCTAGAAGAGAGTGACCGTGTCCCACATAGTCAAAAGGCACATAATGGTGTAGAACAAGGTTCCTTTATCCAAAATATTTGCAAAAATCCTTAAGCTGGAGCTATTAACAACATTTTTAAACTGGATTTTATTATCCATGCCATAAATATTTCTTAAGATTTCTCCAGTACAGGGAAATTAAGACTACAAAAATTTATCTGTATTTATGAAAGAAGTTTTCATAATTTGTCTAAACAATATTTACATTGTATCTTCTGTGTATTGGTGATTCCTGCTGTGAACACTAGCAATGTACTGCTCAATTTTGACTAATGTGTAAAATTCATTTGTCCAACAACTAAGTATGCATATTGTTATGGTGATGTCTTGTGGAGTAGGGTACAGCTTGCTCTAAAAGGTTCGAAGCAAGTATAATGTCAAGCCAGAGTCACAGAAAGGTCATGTATGTATTTGAAAAACACGTGAATTTTGCCTCATGAACGTGCAAGAAAATGTATGCAGGGCCTTAGGCAGCCCTGCACAAACCGCAGCACAGTTCAGAAAAGCGACTGAAAGAAAAAAGTGAAAGAACCTTGGCAGATGAGCACTATAGAAGCGCTGTGTTGTAATTGTCATTGACATTTACGGTGTCGGGTTTTGTTTCCTTCCGTGTACCTAGGTCATATGGGAAAGATGGGGAAAACAGAAACGGTAACTTATGACACCTGCCATAATAGTGATATGTGGAGCGTTAAAAGAATATAAATAAGGAAGGCTAAGTGCTGTCAAAATTGGTCCTTTTGTAACAGGGAAGACAAAGGACCTTGCTCTCTTTCTGGAGATGTCTTAACTACCATCTCCAGATATTCTCCCATGGTGCATAATAACCCCATTCTGCAGATCAGCGGTTTTCCAACTGGTGTGCTGTGGCAGGCGCACTGGGGTGCTGCAGGAGTGTTTAAAACATGCAGTACCTGACTGTTTAGTCAGGGGCACTGACCTCTTTTCCCTTAAATTGTCAAATTGAAAAATGACAACAGCCAATACAACAATAGCTGTCCCATGTGAATGAATCAAAATTGTATCTGTTTTTTGTCAGATCAGCAAAAAGTATAATATAGTTTTTGGTGTGCTGCAGAATTTTAGTAATTAGTTTATGTGTACCATAAGATGAAAAAGGTTTGAAGCACACTGCTGTAGATCATTTATGTTCAATAGTTAATATCTTTCAGGCTCTCTTAAGCAGTTTACTTTTATTTTATTAGTTAATCCTGTTCAGTCCTCTCAGTTATTGATTAAAATTAGCATAGGGTTAGTATTAGAGTTTTATGGATTAGAAATTAAGATTGAAAAGTGAAATTATTTGTCTATATCACAAATTTTATAATTGACAGAAGTGATATTCAAGTCTGACCTGTTCAATTTAAAATCTTAGATTGTCTATTATACTATAATTCCTCCAAAGTATATCGTACTGATTGTACACAACACACACACTAATAATAAGGACCTACAATGCTCACGCACTTTTCCAACATCCTCTCATTCAGTCCTCACAGCACCCGTTTGAGGGGGGCGTTTTGTTTTAAAAATGAAGAGACTGATGCTCAGAGAGGTAAATTATGTGCTTCAACCCTCCCAAAAGGTAAATGGTAATACCGAGACTTGAACTGAGATTCATTTGACTAAAGTTTGTTGCTCTGCATTTATACTTCAATGATTTTGCAAAAATTATCTCAAGGGCATCAACTGTAGGTTAATGCAAATGCATGGCAGGGTATGAGGTATAGATCTAAGATAATTTCCTACTGCCACCCCATTGTTCTTTCAGCACCCACTGAATAATAACTTTCCTCCATTGTTGCATTGTTTCTGCTCTTTAATCTACTTCTGAAATTACTTTTCTAATCTCCTTTTCTTTATTAATTGATGGCATATATTTTAAAATTAACTTTAATATTATTTATTATAGGACTCATGCTTATCATTAAGAAATTCTAACATATAGAAAGTAAACTTCAAAAATATGATAGAAGTCCCTGTAATTACAATGCACATATAACCATTATTAGCAATTGGCGTGTTTTCTTGATTACTGTATGAACATACTAATCTACATATAATTTTTAAAGCATAACTGAGAACTTGCTTTTATCACTTAGCAATTCAGATACCCTTAGTTTTATCCCGTAGTTTTATTATATGAGTCATTTTATGATGCTTTTAGAAATCTGGTAAGGTTCTTCTTTTTTTTTTTCTTTTCCAAAAACTAATCTTTGCTTTAATATTTCAACAGAGACAAAGAAGTAATACAAATGATTCCTAACCAGCCTGTTTCTTCTTATGCAAATTGCCTTTCTCATTGCCTCTGCTTTAGTGAAAATGGAATTAAGGTCTTGTCTTTCTATTTTTTTCTAATCCTGTAAGTGGTCAAGACTTTTCTACTGTTGTCAACAGTCTTCTCTGCTTTGTATGTTTTGAAGTGGGCAGAAAGAACATTGTTTCACATAAAGCAATACTTCTTTATAGGGGAGGGAGAAGTACTAGGAACTGACTTACAAAAACAAAGGTATGGCATAGAAAATAAATATAAATCTCAACGCCAAAAGGAAAAGAAAAATATGTAATGTGAAGAAATTTTTCAGATGCAACGTCTCCCAGTTTGGGGATTGATTATATAAGGGTTCATAAACACACCACTGAAGGTACAGCAATTTCCACAGGGAAATTTGCTGGTAGCTGTCTTCCTTGCAAAAGCACTTAGAAATGCAAACCTAAGATGTTTAAAACTTTTTTTAAACCTTTTTTAAATAAAAGAGTTGAAAATCTTGCATATTCTTTTACAGTTTGAAGAAACATTCCAAAGAGAAACACTTTTTAAATTCATTTTCTAAATGTTTACTTTATAAATGGCCCACAACTAGTTTTATCATATAAGATTAGTAGTTAAAGAAGACTACCAAGGAGAAATTACCTACTAAACAGTCCCAAGACCCAAATTGTTTCAATCTAGCTTGTTCTATGTTTGTATATATAAAAGCGTGAAAGCTAATACTTTTGTATAAAAGTAATAGATAGCTATGTTAGAATTTGAGGCCTAAAGCATCTTTTTGCCAGTTTACATAAATTTATTATAAAAAGCCATAATTTAAAAATTTCAATTGCTGTGGACATATTTCAGAGCTACCTAATTTCTGGTGTATTTGGACCTGTTCCACTGTACCTCAGAGGTTTAAAAGGAAACTTGAGTTCTCCTTGTTATACTAATAGTAATTTGAGATCCTCAAAAAGGATATATAACTCCTACTTTTATTGACTTGGACAGGCCTTGTATTGAATGGAGAAGGAATGATGGGTACTGAAGGGAATTGAAAATCCCAGAACAAACATAAACCACTGCTGTTTTTTTTTTTTTTTCTTAAACCCAAAAATGTTGAAATCACATCTTATAAGCAGATGCCCTGCTTGGTTCTGAGGACATCCTTGGTTTCCTTGTGGGGGGATTTTTTTCCCCCTCTTGATAGCTAGTAAGAAGAAAGGAGCTAACTTCACAGAGTTCAATGATAAGGCAATAATGGGAAATTAAGTGTGACTTTGGAAAAGCTGATACAGCGAATCCAAGGAATTGTAACTCAAATTTTTGTTAGATCTGAGGTGCTGGTGATTGTCTTGTAACACCTCCCATGTCTTTAGACAAAAAAAAAGTATAAAGAGACAAGAATTTCCTGCTTTTAAAGAAAATAAAATAATAATATCCTGCATTTGTTGAGGCAGGGGATCAAGATTGGGTGGGCATATATACATACCATTTTTCACCCATTAAAATAGCAAATACTGTTTTAAATAAGATTACTTGATGTTGGCAAGTGTACTGACGTGGACAAGCTCATGCACTGCTAGTGGGAACATAAAATGCTATAATCCTTTTAAGGATTTGCAATATATATCATAAACCTTAAATATTCCATTGACCCAGTAGTTTCTGTCCTTAAAAAAATATGTTCATTATCATATTATTTAAAGTAAGTGCCCAATAATTGTGGAATGCCTAAATAAATTATGGTAAACACATAATAGAATGCTGTCCAGATATTTTTTTAAGAGTTTAGTTTTTTTTTTTGTTTTTTTTTTTTTAGATTTTATTATTTTTAGAGAGAGGGGAAGGGAGGGAGAAAGAAAGGGAGAGAAACATCGATGTGCAAGAGACACATCCATCAATTGGTTGCCTCTCACATGCCCCCAACTGGGAATCTGGCCCACAACCCAGGCATGTGCCCGGACCATGAATCAAACCAGTGACGTTTAGGTTCACAGTCCGACACTCAATCCACTGAGCTACACCAGCCGGGGCTGCCTAGGTATTTTTATATAATGCTTATGAAGAGTTTGTATAACGTGGAAAGATGTATATTACTAAGGAAAGGACTAAAAAAGTCTGAAAGGAAATGTGGTGGAATTAAAATTTTTTGTATTTATCTTCATTTTCTTTTCTGTATTTTTCAGTTTAATTATCTGAGAGAAAAGGATGAAGCCAATGGAAAGTAAAATGGTGGTTGTCGGGGTCTGCAGGAGAAGAGTGGGGAGTGACTATTTCATGAGTACTGAGTTTCCCATGGAAACTTTGAATTTGGGAAGATGAAAAAGTTGTGATGCCACTGAACTGTACACAAAAATTGTTTAAGCCCTGGCTGGCGTGACTCAGTGGATTGAGCGTCATCCTGTGAACCTTAAGGTCGCGGGTTTGATTCCCAGTCAGGGCACATGCCTGGGTTGCAGGCCAGGTCCCCAGTTGGGGATATGCAAGAGGCAACCGATCGATGTTTCTCTCCCTCTCTCTGAAAATAAATAAATGAAATCTTTTTAAAAAGTGGTTAAAATGGTAAATTTTATGTCATGTCTATTTCACTACAATTGCAACAGCAAAGGCCATTGCAATGGTTTGGGTGACCCAGAAGCATGTTGACCGTGGGAATTGAACAGAGTAGGGGTGGAGAAAAATTTCAGAGGTGGGATGGGAGGGTTTGGCACCTGGCTAGGGAGAGGGAAGAGTCTGCAAAGGTTTCTAGCAGTGGTTCCCAAAGTTCGATCGAGTGTGAGAATCAACCACTTTTAATAAAATAGATTATTGGGCTAGGTGGTTAGAAAGATGCTAATGCTAGTAACTAACACAGTGCACACGGGAGGAGATTAAAGGTGATGAAGTTAGCTTACCTTTGGATGTGTTGCGTTTGAAGGGTGAGGACAGCATCCAGGTGGAAGGGGTTGGAGCCAACAAGGGACAACGGTTCTAGAGATCTAGAAGGGTGACTTCAGACTGGCTGAATTGACTGAAAGTCACTGCCACTCTCAAGTCTATAGGACTCTCTCCTTATGGGTAACCACTTCCTCTCCCAGTCCCTTCAGGCTGAGGTGTGGAAACAGGATATCACACTCTATTTTCTCTTGTGGTTTCCCTGAACTCTTTCCTGAACCTTTATAAATCGTCCCTTTATTAACTCTGCGTCATTCATTTCCTGCTGGGACCCTGACTGATACAGTGATCTTATCCAGTCTCATGACTTTAATATCAACCACATGCCAACAAGTCCCACATTTATAGGTCCAGCCCAGACCCATCTCCTGAACTGCAGACTCTCATGTCTGGCTGCCTGCTAGTTTTGATTGTCTAATATATGTCTTAACTTACTGCCCTTTTCTCCTAAACTGTGCATGGCAACTCTATCCTTCCAGTTGTTTAGGACAAAAAAAATCTTAAAATCATCCTTGATTCCTCTCTCTTACTCACACCCCTTACTTATCCAATCTGTCAGGATATCCGAACAGGGCTTCCTTTCCTAGAGAATCTGATCTCTTCTCACCACCTCCTCTGCTATCTCCCCGGTTTAACTGCTATAATCCCTCACTTATAATGCATCCCAGTTGGTCTTCCTGTTTCTTCTTTAACCTCTTTCACCTTATTTTCAACATAGTAGTGAAAATAATTAAAATGCAAGTTAGATCATGTCACTCCTCTGCTTAAAACCTCCCAGTGGCTTTCCATTTCAGAATAAAAGCCCAAGTCCTTAGGCTGACCTAAAAGGTCCTACACCATCTGTCCCCCACACCCTGTACCTCTGTGAGGCCATTTTCTGTTCTTTCCCCGCGCTACCCTGCACTAGTCACACTGGCTTCCCTTACTGCTTCAACAAGGTTCTCTCTGTCAGGAATGCTTCTCCCAGACTGCATGACTAACTCCCTTATCCCCTTTAAGTCTTCATTCAAATGTTGTTTTGGGTTTGTTTTTTTTTTTACGATTTTGGTTTTTTTTTAGAAAATGGAAGGGAAAGAGAGAAACATCAATGTGTGTTTGGTTGCCCCTCACGCATCCCCTACTGGGGACCTGGCCTGCAACCCAGGCATGTGCCCTGACTAGGAATCGAACCAGTGACCCTTTGGTTCAGAGGCCGGCGCTCGGTCCACTGAACCACACCAGCGAGGGCCAATTGTTGTCTTAATAAAGGTTACCCTAACCGCCTTACTTATTTAGAATGGCAAATTTACCAACCTCTCCCTGCCGGCACTCCTGATCCATCTTTCCTGTTTTTCCTTTTCCGTAACGCTTAATATCTTCTAACATACCGTATAATTTACTTTTTTATTTTTTAATTATCATGCAGTAAAATTGGTTCCCTCTCCCACTGCCTTTAGGGTATACAGTCCTGTGAATTTCAATACATGTGTAAATTATTATATCTATCGCCACAGTCAGGATATAGGACATTTCCGTGCTCCAAAAAAAATAATCGCATCTTTCCCATCCCTAACCCCTGGCAGCCACTGATGCGTTCATCATAGTTTGTCTTTTCAATAATGGGATTGTGCAGTGTGTAACATTTTGACACTGGCTTCTTTTACTCTACTCAGCATAACACCTTTGACATTTATGCCAGTTGCTGAGTGTATCAGTAGTGCGATCCTTTTTATCACCTAGTATTCTGTTCTGTGGCTATCCTGAAGTTTGTCCATTTGCCCACTGAAGGACATTTGGGTTGTCTCCAGTTTCCAGGGCACTTAGGAAAAGAGCTGCTAAAACATTCATGTACAGGCTTTTATGTGAACGTAAGTTGTTGTTTCTTTGGGATATAACTTACTTATTACACTCATCTTTTTTTTGCATATTTTGTTCATGGGTGTATTATTATAAGTTTCTATAACAGTTCCTGGCACATACCAGGAGCTCAACAAATTGATGAATTTGCAGTGTTACTTTAAAACGGAACGGTACAGTGAAACCAGGGTTACTCTGAACACTCAGAGTTTGCATCGCCAAAACCTAGACTGCAGTCTGCTCACACCCCAAGTGTCAGGAGACCTGAGTTGAAGCTAGTTGAGAGTGTAAATGTCTTTTTACTGAAAGTAATACCTATCTAATGTTTTTGGTGGCCATCTATCGGAATCCTGACTTGGAGGAGGAGCTTGGGATGAGGTTAAGGAAAAACCTCTTGGGAGAATACTTTAACAGTGATGTCAACGTAACTCATTTGTGAGCAAACTGAAAAGCCAGCTCTTCCTCCCTAAGGATAACCCAGGAACAAACTTGCCTGCAAAAGCAAGGGAAATAATGGCACTACTCCCCTCACATTGTCTGACCCACTTAGTTTCACTTAAACTCATAGTAGTAAGTCACTAGATGGGATTAATAAAAAGATAAGTTTTAGAGATAAGGAGGAAAATAATGATTATATGAGAGGTTGATGTTTATAAAGAAAGGTAATTGATTTACTGGAATATTTGTGTTAACAGTCATAGCCTATGTCTGACTGTGAAGTGTCTTTTGGATAAGCTTTTAAGTGATACTCAATTTAAAATCGTTTGCTGCCTAATGCTCCAAACCAGGATAGCAGTGTATCTCATTAAAATACATGGCCCCCCGGCCCTGGCTGGTGTAGCTCAGTAGATTGAGCGCGGGCTGGGAACCAAAGGGTCCCAGTTCGATTCCCAGTCGGGGCACATGCCTGGGTTGCAGGCCAGGTCCCCAGTGAGGGCCATGTGAGGAGCAACCATACATTGCTGTTTCTCTCCCTCTCTGTCTCCCTCCCTTCCCCTCTCTCTAAAAATAAATAAAAATCTTTAAAAAAAAATACATGGCCCCCCTATAACTGTATTCTTCAGATTATGGAATTCAGTAAGAATCAGTTGGCTCTTGGATCCCATCCAATGCATTATTGTTTTTGAAAGCTCAGCCAGGTTCTACTCTAAGGTAGTTCCATGTTTAAAGTTTGAGGAAGGTTTTAGAATAAGTTTTCTTCATTTATCAAGTAAGTTTTTTTCTTGATATAAATGATATGAACTCATAAAAATTTCAAATATACAGAACTATATAAAGGAAGAATGATACCTATACATAAGCATTATTGATATTTTGATGAAAATCCTTCTAGACATCTTTCCAGGTGGGTGTATAGCACATGTATGGTTGGGGTTTTTTGTTTTTTTTGTTTTTTTTAAGATTTTATTTATTTTTAGAGAGAGGAGAAGGGAAGGAGAAAGAGAGGGAGAGAAGCATCAATGTGTGGTTCCATCTCATGCGCCCCCTACTGGGGACCTGGCCTGCAATCCAGGCATGTGCCCTGATTGGGATCGAACCTGCGACCCTTTGGTTGCAGGCCGGCACTCAGTCCACTGAGCCACACCAGCCAGGGCACACATGTATGTTTTATTACCCTAAAGAGAAGGAGCTATAACGATGCTTTTAGGGTAAGCAAAGAAGGGAAAGCCCCCTTCTTTTTTTTTCTTTTTTAATTGTTATTTATTTTAGAGAAGGGAAGGGAGAGAAACATCAATTTGTTCTTCCACTTACTTATGCATTCATTGGTTGATTCTTTTATGTGCCCTGACTGGGGATCAAACCCTCAACCTTGGTGTATTGAGATGATGTTCTAACCAACTGAGCTAACCTGGACACGGCCCCCTTCATTTTCAATAAGAGTGATCAGTACATAGAAGAAAGAAAATTTACTTCCGTACCTAAAACCTAAAATACTGCAAACATCAGTGTTTAATTAAACATTTTGAGGATGATCTTTATCAGGAAAAATGAAATAATTCTGAAATACAGGGTCTGACAGAAGTAACGCCTGCTTGAGTGTGGTTGGTAGGGTAATAATATGAGTGCAATAATTTATAGTTTTAATTTGGATATTTCACCTAAAATGTCATATGGTGTGCTTGAGTGTGGTATTGTTATGTTACAGAATTACATGCTTATGATTTTATAATAAAAGATTTTGTAATAAAAAAGGGGCATTATTTGTGCCAGACCCTGTATATTGAGGATTCCGAGTTGACCTGAATGCCATGTGGTGGTATAGAGGCTTTGCTTATTCATTCAAGTATCCAGGTTAAAGCACTGTGACAACTTGCAAGGTCTAAGTATAGAACTAAAACGGGACCATTACCTTTCCATCTTCCCCACATCTCTGGTGAATTAGAAATAAATGTCTATTCGCAGTTCTTCAGCCATTACAGATGGCCAGGGTAGATGGGAGTATGGGCATCATTGTCATCAACTCGAGTGAAACTCATTGCTCTCTGTAAGCCATGCATTAGGCTGTATATGTGTATCTGTTTTATTTAAATGTGTGCAATAATCAGTTCAGTGATGCCCCTGTGGGACTGAGTGAACTTCTGAGTAGATCATAAAGGGTCCTTTTGTAACCACTATAATATTCAAGATTAGTCATTTATGATGTCCTTAATTTCCCTCAATTGTTAGTCTAATAGTTGGTATACTGCCTTAAATACTTCAAAAAGCAAGTCTCTGCCATGGCAATGACTGGAAACTGTAGGAATTTCTGCCAAAGTTCTTGTGATCTAATCCTCTCTTGAAAGTACAAAGCTAAAGCATGTATTGAAATGCCTGAGTCAGCTGCTCAAGGGGTATACTGCCTGCAACTCTGCTCATTTTTCTAGGATGAAAAAGATCTCCTTGGTGACCTGAGGCAGCTCGCTAGCTTTAACTCTCTCCACCTAGAAATACATGTATTATAACTATGCATGGAAAGCATACACACATATATACGAACACATGTAAATTATATCTAAATGCTGGCATAATTTTAAAAGGATGCTTTATGATCTATTGTATTTTCTAAAATTATGCTTAAATTGAACAGATCTTGTTTAATAACTTATAAAAAAATAACTTTACTTCTGTTGATTGCTATTTAAAAGTTTTAACTTCTCCAACTTTCTAATTTAGGAAAGGGGAAAAAAATACCTACTGTTTATCGAGTGTTTAATATATGCCTGGAATTTTTACTTGTCTAATGTGAACTCCCATTCTATAGATGAGGACCTCAGAACAGGCAAGTGAGGTCACATAGCTCTGGGGTAGCAAGCACAGTTAGTGTTTGAACCAGGTCAGTATGATTCCAAAGGCCTCCCTACTGTCACATCATGCTGTAGAATGAGTTTTAGAATGCTAGGCTTATAAAAAAGACTTTATTATTGCCCTGGCTGGTGTGGCTCAGTGGATTGAGCGTGGGCTGCAGACCAGGGGGTCGCTGGTTCAATTCCCAGTCGGGGCGCATGCCTGGGTTGCAGTCTGGGTCCCCAGTGGGGGCCACGTGGGAGGCAGCCACACACTGATATTTCTTTCCCTCTTTTTCTCCCTCCCTTCCCTTCTGTCTAAAAATAAATAAATAAAATATTTTTTAAAAAATTAAAAAAAAGACTTTATTATTAATATCGTTAGGTGAAAAAATACAGTGTGCAGAGCAGTAAACATAACGTACTGCCCCTGTGTGAAATGTGTGTATACATTTATTCACGCATGTGTCTGTTTTACATATGCTTAGCATATCCAGTATATCTCTGGAACACCATATAATGGCTGCCCCCAGGGATGGGAATTGGGTTGCTAGAAACCTAGCGTTTTTATTATAAAATCTTTTACACCATTGAATTTTTGTATGTGCATATATTACCTATCCAAAAATGAAACTATTTTAAAGATGGTTGTTAGCTGTGTTTTTAGAAACATTTGATTATTTTTTTATTTTATTTTATTTTTTAAAATACTTTATTTATTTTTAGAAAGAGGGAAAGGGGGGAAGAGAAGGAGAGAAACATCGACGTGAGAGAAAAATATTGCTCTGTTGCCTATCCTATGTGCCCTGACTGGGGACCAAACCTGCCACCCAGGCCTGTGCCCTGAACTGGGATTCAAATGGGTGGTGACCTTTCACTTTGCCAGACGATGCCCAACAATTGCATCAGGGCTGATTAGTTTTTAGATTGAGTAATCTATTTGTTAGTAAAGTTTCATAGGCTTGTAAAGCTTCTAATGCTATGAAATGTTAATGCTAGGTATTATACTGATAATCATTGATAATGATAATATCTTTCTAGTTTTCAATTCCCACGATCTACTCTAATGACCTACCACTTTGGAATTTGAGAGGAGGTAGAATACGATATAACATATCGATGTTACCAGAGATCACGGCGACTGATTCATCTGCATTCAACTATTTATTTACATTTTAGTGCTATTTAAGATTTTAATAATCTTTGGTTTATCTGGTTTTTGAAACCAGAGCACTGTGTTTCAGGTGACGGTAGTTGCTAGTCGTACCTGAGGTAAAAGAAGTATTTTATACGATTCCTAAAATTGAACTTTAAAAAGTTTCCCATCTACTAAAATGTATGTTTTAACTTGGGGCTACCATTAATGGAAATACCTTATTTTGAATGCACTTATTTTCTACTTGTTTATACTTGTTTTCAAAACTGTAAATGTCTGTTTGCATAGCCGTCTTCCTTACTGGACTGGTCATTCCTTGAGGGCAGTGTCCTTGCCTCATTTACTCTTATTTCTCAGTGCCTAGCCTAATGCTCGACACTCAGTAGGTACCATAGCTAAAAATGTTGATTGAATTGAATCAAATTGAGCTAGACATGTTTAGCTCAGCCCAGAGAAGAAAGAGATATAATCTCAGTCTTCGGATATTTGAAGGTGCTCTCTTGTGGAAGACATCCGTTCTATAGGCTTCAATAGGCAGAAAACCAATGAGTGGAAGTTTCAAGGTTTCTAAATGTTCACACATCTAAAGCTACATGGCTCTGTCTCCGGGGGTACTGAATCTACACCAGGAGATTCATTCATTGCTGGTCAACTACTGAGACAATTCAAGAATTTAATTATTCATTTGTTCCTTCACACATTTATTGAAACATTTTTTGAACAGACACTGTTCTAGATATTGGATGCCAAGATTGAATAAATCATAACCGCTGCCTTGGGGAACTCAACAGCCAGCAGGGGACACAGAAGTTTTAAAAAAGGATCACAACCCAGGGCTGTTCTGAGAGTTGTTACAGAGGTGTAACGTAATAACCTGGAGAAAGTGGACAGAAAAGGCTGCTGAGGAGGTGCCTCTTGAGTAGAGTTGGCCAGGCAGACAAAGGGAGAAAGGAGTGTCCTAAGCAGATGGAACAGTACCTGCAAGCTCAGAAGTTAAAGTTCTTAGAGTAGACTTATGCTATTTCATTTGGATTTACATGCCCTTAAAGGACCCTCCAAACCTAAGATTCTGTGTGCTGGCTCTTTAACTTAGTGTTTTTTGTTTTACTTCATGCCAGATATTTCATGAATGTGTGTGTTTTAGTTGTCTTTTTTATAGGAAGCAAAAATACTAATCTTTTTCTTTGATTTTTGTTCATAGTCAAGTTCATCCGAGAAGTAACGCCATATATCAAGAAGCCATCGTTAGTATCAGATCTGCCATGGGAAGGTGCAGCTCCCCAGTCACCAAGCTTTAGTGGCAGTGAGGACTCTGGCTCTCCAAAACACCAGAACAGCACCAAGGACAGGAAGGTCATTCCTCTCAAAATGTGCTTTGCTGCTAGAAACCTAAGCATGCCGGATCTGGAGAACAGGTGAGCTGTACCTGAGCTGAACATCAGACTTACGGCGTTGCAAACTTAAAGACATGCTGCAATCTTACTTACGCATATTATTATGCTATAATATGCCTAAATTACACAGAGGAAAAGTCAGTCTGAGATGAGAATAATTTTTGGTGTTCCATGTTTAAATTATTTCACACATACCGGTGCAGTACATATATAGAAATATTTTGGACAAACACAATAAACTTAATGGTATATACTCCTAGGGAGTGAAATAGGGTTAGAAGGAAAGAATCTTACTGATTTTAGAGAGAGGGGAAGGAAGGGAGAGAAACATCAATGTGAGAGAGAAACCTTGACCCATTGCCTTTCATATGCTCCCTGACCAGGGACTGAACCTGCAACCTAGGCATGTGCCCTGACCAGGAATTGAACCTGCAACCTTTCAGTTTATGGGATGACACCCAACCAACTAAACTACACCAGCCAGAGCTGGAGTCCAGTCTTTTTTTTTTTTTTTTTTAATTTTTTTTTTTTTATTTATTTATTTTAGAGAGAGGAAGGGAGGGAGACAGAGAAGGAGAGAAACAGCAATGTATGGTTGCCTCTCACTTGGCCCTCACTGGGGACCTGGCCCGCAACCCAGGCATGTGCCCTGATGGGGAATTGAACCGGGACCCTCTGGTTCCCAGCCCGCGCTCAATCCACTGAGTTACACCAGCCAGGGCTCCAGTTTTTTTTTTTTGTTTTTTTTTTTAAGAT